>JANTCA010016332.1:6251-34386 GCA_024741275.1 Chironex yamaguchii | reverse complement strand
GAACGTTGCACAGAGCTGTTTGGTGTTGTAAAATTGGAATAACCAGACCACGAAAACTTGCCAGTCAAGTCTCCTGACTGTATAGAATCATCCAGTTTATCCATACTTGACATACTTCTATACTCCTTAACATGTCCCCCTCGCAAAATGGTGGCGTTGCCAGGCAACTTAGACAGTACACCCGCATAAGGATGTAAATCCATATCCCCGCTACGTAACGATTCATCGTCATCTGAGTATATTTGTGACAACTGAAGGAAGAAACATTACAATAAAAACAGCTAAAATCTAATGACAGCCGCAATAATCACTTAATATAAACAGAGTATGACCGGCTCAGAAGTTCCAGGGTACTTGTGCCATGACCAGTGTAATTTCAGTGCTTGCAGTAAGGATAAAGTTAATCGATTTTAGAGGACCTCGTCTTAAAAACGCAGCAAAAGTTACGACTTGTGCCTTGTCAACACATAATCGCTCTGAACTGACACGAAACTGTACGACTTTTCGGGGAAAAACAAAAATCTGTGTTTTCCTTAGAGGTGTTCAAATTAAGTTATCCGACCCAAAACGGCACAATATCAGCTGACGCTTGGCTAAAGTAGCTGTCTTTATTCACAATGTTCTCCTTGTTCTAGCAGTATCAATTTACAGTTTTAGGGTATTTCACATATCCTTGCCAGCAAATCGAACAAGCGAAACAATGATTTTGTAATCTAGTTAGGGCTCTAGTATTCACTTCATTATTTAAATTGTGTAGGAATAATCTATGTTACTATAATCTACCTATTATTACTTGTATGACGAAGATACTCCACAAAGAATTGAATACCAAGCAATATTGCTTCATCTTTCCAGTCAGCCGATAAGATATCACAAGAGTTCGAACTATTAGTCTGCCAAAGTAGTTGAAAAACAAGCGCTTATGAGTTTCAATAGCTTGGATATATTCCATGGTAAACGATTTCTTTATCAAAGACAAGAGGACAAAAATCTCTCATAATAATACGTGTTTAATTACCACGTTATGTCACATGATGCATTGATAAGGTCACATCAGTGCAAAAAAGAAAATATTAAGATAAGAACTGGAACAATACAAATTTCAACAAATTTGCAGTCAGTATAATTAATATTTGAACTTGCTCAAGAGGATAAGAACGAAAACGTACTTGTCTCCTCTGCCACTGCTGCATCTTTGATTGATCTGACGTAAAGCTACCTGTTCTTCGTGATTCTACTTTATTTGACGCTGCTGCCTGCACTGCTGCAGCCGCGCCCACCACTCCAGGGGGCGGGTGACTTACTTCAACCTTCCCCTCTCCTTTTACAAGTACCGTGAAGCGACCGATTTTAAATGTTCGGTTCGCTGTAGCTTCAAGTGATTGGACCGTCCAGTCATCAAGCTAGTTGAACGAAACGCGATATAAAAATGCTAAAAATACAATAAAATCTCTTAAAAAGGATAAGTATGATTTAACAAGGACGATGCTCGCGACAAAACATATTGCTACGGTGAAAGACGTGAAACTCCTAAGTGGGCGTGATCACAACCGTCGAAAGGGAGGTACGTTTGTGTACACACATCATATCAGGATTGGTAATCAACATATAATTTTAAAACTCAATTATTTGATATCTGAGAAAATCCAACGTTTAAAGCGTCCAATCAATAGCAAAGCAGTTTGTCACTGTACTATTCTATGCCATCGGCGTCAAACAGGGGCCCTTGCCTAATTAGGTGGAATTTTTAAAAGTTCACACGAGCTATTAGACACAGTGAAGAAAATTTATGTTAAATAAGACACTTGTCGACATCTGTACTGCATAAAAAAAGTTCTAGAAACACGAGTTGTCATTCCGTCCGTGGAAGTTTCTCTCACTAAGCTCATTTGATTCCAAACTATCTGTGGATCGCAAGGACACGAGATGGCATTAACGGTTAAACAGTTATGCAGACATAGGGAGTGAAGTTTCAAAGATTTAACTCTCAATTCTATCCGTATTGTGCTAAATTCAAGTTAGGGAAGTACGCACAACAAGATTTGTATCATGGTTTCTTGATTGTCCCTGGTTCAAGATTAGGTATACATTTAGTCACTGAGTCATTCTGCGGTGATCACATAAGCGTTACGTCAACAATATCATACGTGAATAATCTGGTTCTTGATGGACCTATCAGTGACGGGCAAAGAAATTACAGGTAAAGTTTTCTGCATTCTGATATATCCTGTCTTATTCTTAAATTTCAAACTGATTACGTTGCAATGTGGAAAATTTGTACCTCAAGATTTGAAGCACAGCTGTTTGTATCCGTTAGTAATTGACAAAAAATGTTTCGGAATTCACTATTCAAGTGTTCATTACTCAGGTTCATCGTGAGGCACTAAACTGAAATTCACTTTGTATATCCAGGACCGACCTAGAACCGGCCTGACCACCTAAGAGGTCGTAAGACGTGTATATTTTCCATATCACGGGATTAGTACCATGTACATGTGATACCTTTTCGCAGCAATGCCGGAGATCAGCTCCTGAAATGCGGGAGATCTATGCGGACGGAACATTTTAGGGATATATGGGGGTGGGGGTCAGAAAATCCGATAATTGGCACCTCTGTGATTTCACAGCGCGCGCCAATTAGTGACTTAGCCCTAGGTTTCTTCGGTATTCGACAGTGACACGATAAATTGCAGCTCCCTTCTCTGGGCCTGATTGGGAAGTTTTGTATTGATAGCATATATGTGAAAGTCGCCATAACACGGGGTCGAATCAGGTCAATAAATCCCAGACTGGTAGTCTGATATCAGTGATGCCTTCTCTTGCGGTAGGGCACAGCACTGTTGTAAAAAACTCGAGAACCATTCCACGAAAAAATACCGACACTCAGTCCACGGTAAAAAATTGGGTCGGGGAAAATTATATTTTGAAATTTTCTTAAAGCGGGAGACTTCTGCTCCCTCGTGGGAGTTGCGGGAGTTGGCCTTCAGTGTGGGAGTCCCTCGTCCATTCCGGGAGATATCACATGTATGGTACCAACCATAAACGAACAGCAAACAATTTTCCCTAGAGCATGCACGGGCGACAGCAACAGGAATTACAAGTATGTCAAAAGTTCGGTAGTAATGAGACTAAATGTAAACAGAGAAGAAATAAAGTTAATGAAAGGGAAATTGCGAAATAGAGCCTACAACGTACAATCAATACGCATCGTTTCGCCACAGCACATCCACATATTATCGAGAAGCAGCAACTAGTAATGATGATAATAAAAGCACATTCGTACTCACTCGTGCGAGATCAATGTCATCTTCACTCATGCCATCAAATGGATCATCTAATTTATCCTGAACACCTTGTAATGTTCCAAATACAAACGATACTAACACTGCAATAAAATACGGACTCCACAGATTCTGATTCTTGGCTCCAATATATACATAATATGGTGATAACAATAAAGGAAGTCCAAAAATGAATATCTTTGTAAATGAACGAATTGATCTTGGTGATCTATATTCACGTACAACTCTGAGTCTTTCAAAGGAGAAGCACAGCATACTACCAAAATAAGAAAGCAAAAGCATACTGAAATCGTACCGATAGCACAAACGTTTCAGGTGTACAAGATGAAAGCAGAGAGCAGACTAGCGTCTAACGAAATGAGTTGTAAGCATGGCAGGTAACCCCACTTAACCCCATCTTTAAGAGAGTGTGTCTTACATGTCCTAGAACAAACTGACGACGGTTCAACACAGAGGGTCTAAAATCTTTCTACGGAAAGTTTCCCCGCGTTAATTTTTTTTTCTGTAGCATACTCATTACTGAGCGTAGCTGATTGCCATGCCAGGGTTAGGGAATTTCACTAGGAAGTGAGCTCTTTATGAGAGTGGGCTCCCGTTACCTTCTCTCACCAATGGTATAACGTCAAACAAATCGTGATTCCAACCAAACATATTGTAGTCCAATATTGATCATGTTACACACGCAGCACTCCTCCGTCAAATTAAAAGTATCAATTCGCAATGTTGTTGTCACAATTGTGATTGCTTTTGACATTACATTGTGTTTATGTCTGATAATTACCTCAGACAAGGAGGTTATGTTTTTGGCGATTGTTTGTTGTCAGTTTGTTTGTCTGTCTGTTTGTTAGCAAACTAACTCAAAAAGGTATGGACCGATTTCGCAAAAATTCTCAGGATAAGTCAGAAATGGGCTAACTTAAAGATGATCAATTTCTGGTGGTGATCCGGATCACCGTCTGGATCCAGGAATGAAACCTTTATAGTGCTAGTGAACGATAATCCAACAATAAACAAGAAGACAAAGAGATCCACTTATACTCTTATCACTTAGGAATTAACAAGCAAAATACCACCCAAAATAGCATTTAGTACAGTCCAAGGCCAGAAGTTGTGAAATTAAATTAAAGTTGTGAAACATCAAGGGCCTGTGATTAACGGACGAGGAAATCATCTCGTGGAAAACCCAGTAATTAAATAACAATATTGGCTTGGCGGAGGTTTGAGCTCTCGAGTGTTTCTAGTTGACAATTCTTTCTGAAGTCCTCCTTAAGGTATTCCTGGATCAAGACCGTGACCTGATTAACTCCCAAAATTTAATCATTTGTTGCTTATCCCAGGTCGGACTATTCCTGGCAATTTCGTCAAAATCCATCCATACGTTTTTGAGTTATCTTGCTAAGGAACAGACGGTCAGACAGACAGACTAACAAACCATAGCAAAAACATAAACTCCTGGTATATACAGTAAAAAAGAGAATTTAAAATCGGGGAGACAATTTACCAGGTACATACAATCAACAGCGTGACGTTGAAATTCCACACAAATGCCCGCGAGTCAAAACACAATCATAAAACAAAAAGTTAGCCGTAATTTTGCGAATCCTTATGATATTTTCCCCCCTTTACCTCCTAGTTATATAATATATATAATAAATATGATATATATAAACGCTTCTTTCGCTTTTATTGGCATCTTCTGTATTTTTGGACCTGTCGCTGGGTTGTTCCACCCGTTACTGACGTATTCCGTGTTATAGCGTCCTTAACCATCTATGATAGTCAATAGTAACACTTGTGATACTACCACAGCATAAATAAACAAGCAAAATAATGATTGTCTAACGTCACATGACACAACACAATTGTGAGACCTTACACAATGATTCGTCAGAATACGGTAAGCGACGACAATCCTTAATTCATAGTTTAAGGAAGGATCGCAATTGGCCAACAGAAAAACGATCCTACGATTGGATATGGATATTGGACTCTTATGTTACCTAAACCTGTTACAAAACGTTCTACAATGCAGAGACTTGGAGTTAGTATACACCAAATAACATATAGAAATATGACACATAGAAAATGTATTCTGACAACCGTTTTGGAAGTGAGAACTGTTCATTCGCACGAAGTCTTACCAATCATTTGGCCATAACAGCTACGCACCTACATCACAGTAGTGGAAAAGCACTCAGATACTTACTTGAGAAGGTGAGTTAGACGGGAAATGAGAGGAGAATTGGCAGGTAATTTGGACAGACGAACTCGTTCGATGATTTGCGCCAGATCACTACAATCTTCGTATATGACCTAAAGTAAAACAAGTATATAAGAATAACATGTTTAAGTAGAGAAATTGACACACAATCACACATCGATATAAAAAATTAAAAAAAAGGAATACAAACCGACGCCGATTTAGAACTAGTATAAAAAAACTCGCCAAATACCTTGCTTTGTGTAGGAAACAACAAGAATATATCAAGTAAAAGATCAAAGTCGAACAATGCACAATCATAATGAAGAAACTTAGACAGCGAATATTTACGGAAAACTCTTTTAGGCTGACATTTCTTAAAGTTGAAAACAACGAAAGCGAAAAGAAACAGTAAAATTGCGGATCGAATCCAACCAATCAGAAAACTGTCTTAAAAAGCCATAACAATAACTTGAAGAGTCAGAGCGCTCATTTTCTGGCATAAAGGTAGACAAACGTTTTTCAGTCTGTTTTTACTATGTTCTAGCTTTTTGAAGAAATTTCCAAGATTAGAGACATCAGTTACCCCCATAACTCATGCACACGTGGGTCGTACAGTTGACCAATAAAGTACGTCCAAAGGAATGCAATACATTAACTACTGTTTACTTTGTAAATCGTACACGTAGACAATTTACCAACGAAGAGTACACTTGAGGCTAGGTTGGAAAACTTATCAGTTTCTTTCTACAGAGTTTTGATAAGGATTTCCAATCTCCACACGGCGCATTTTCTGTAAAAAATCGTGTATTTGCCTAGTATAGTTCCGACCGATTGATTCTTCAAACCACCAGAAATTTGTTGTAAAGTCGCAACAGACACTAGGGATGAATTTATTTTGTTTTGCACTACTCGTCTGTATCTATTGCATCTTTGTTTAGTACAAAAGGCTGATCAGAAAATGTCAGCATACCGTACTGTCAAATTGTTACGCTTTGAATGTAGAAAAGTTGGTCATCCAAACAAACTACTTTCAAAATCAAATATAATCTGTACCTGTAAAATAAATGACCGTTGAAAGACTTTCTCGGTCATGAGATATTCCCTTAGATGAAAAAGCAAGCTCTTTAATTTATTTGATGCGGCTTTGATGAAATTTTCGTCAAAATCTACAAGTAACATTGAAGAAAGGAATGCAGTACAGTAGAACAATTGGTCGTAACAAAATACAGGGAAATTCTTAAAGGTAACAACGTTTTATTCCTTAATCCAAATTAGGTACGTTGGCAACAAGCAAGATTCTTTGATATTGATTAGCAGGCATACGATTGATAGTTAATCTAATGATGATTTAACTTCAAACAAACAAGTTCATAACACACTAAGGCCACTGCAAAGTAACAACATCAACGTCAGAGGCTTAATTGTAAACGTTATGGTAAGTTGGGTATTACCACTGTAGTCATTACAAAATAACTTGATCTGAAATGCAAGTCACATCACACAGCATCTCGAGAAGAAAGATTAACTGCATTACAAGACTACAACACTGCAGTTATCACGTAATCATGCAGTTATCACATAACTGCATAAGCTTTCCCTTGTTTTGGAAATTATACTGCTGAGTAATAAACTGCATGCTTACCAGCTGACTCCCTCCAGTCTCTGAGACAAAAGAAGTATACCATTGCAGATGCCTTAAAATTAGCTAGATCTTCTAACACTTTCTCCCTCCGTTGAAAATCAGCTATAGAAATGAGAAAAACATCCTTTTTTATCAGTTGGACGAGAAACTGAAGTTCAGTAAGACTTTTGCTATGTTCAGTGCTAATATACTTTTAAGTTCACAGAAAAGGCATGTGTAAACAGAAAATGTCTATGCAGCATAAGGACAAACCTTTACTATCATCAGGCTATATTTGCATGTTTTGACTGATAATGAAAAGCAGTACCTATGTCAACATGATAAATTAAGTGCATTGTTTTTGTGTTGGGAGTTCACTGGCCTTTGCAACTGAAAGAGAAAGCTAAACTACAGGGGATGCAGTTTCCTCCAGTTGTCCTTTTTAGATGTATGATTAATATCTCTTCTTCTTTGCCTTACTTCAGCGTTCTATGTTCTCTGCTTTAACTGACAAACTTCCTCTCTATTAAATATTTCCCACTGGTTGTTCTGTTCTCTTTAGAGAATAGCAGTATTTCTCAGTGGCCGTGCGTC
Source organism: Chironex yamaguchii (assembly GCA_024741275.1). Classification (NCBI taxonomy): domain Eukaryota; kingdom Metazoa; phylum Cnidaria; class Cubozoa; order Chirodropida; family Chirodropidae; genus Chironex; species Chironex yamaguchii. The sequence continues at coordinate 26,666 of JANTCA010016332.1, read as the reverse complement.
CAATGGGGCAGGTGGGGCAGTGCACCAGTGATTTTGAGCAAAATATTTCTTTATTTACGAGACCATACATGTCTGATACTCAAACAGTTTATGTAATCCAAGCTCAAGTTTTGCTCTTCTTAATCCATAAAATCACTTCCATTCTTACGGATAATTTGAAGGAAATCATAAAATACACCCAACATTTGTCATGGAGTCTTTCGAATTGATCAAAGGTAGACAGCAAATTGACGAACTTAATTTCTTGGCAGGGCAACATTGGTACCAATCATTTGATCCATTTAATGCTTCATTTAATCTGGTCTACTTACTGATTGGTCTACAGCAACTCATTGCATCATTGTTCGGGGCACTTGCTGATGTGCCCCACTTAATTCAGTGCAACTTTAAAAGGTGATAGACTTGATGTCTTGTTACAATGGCCAAACTCCTTTGTCATGAGAAATGCAGGGCAAGCTGGAATAGGCCCCGTCAGTAAACAAACATCATGGAAAAGAGACTTGATAGGACATTCATCTTAGAACAATAAGATGTCTATTGTCTGTAGAATTTTAGGTTCATTTCCGGTTTATGTTTACAGAATGCCACAACTTGACTATTCATACTGCTGACCTGACTCAACAGGCAAAAAATCAGTTTCGCATTATAAACCTGACGCACTCCTCCCTTAAGATAATGGGAAACTTACCAATGAGTTGATGATAGATACGTTAGTCAAAAAGCATTCTAAGTCAGTATCAAGTAGCTAGATATACATTGGAAAACGCTCACTTACAAAGCAGGACTCGCATTGAAAATTCAAAACACACATTTGCATTTTACACAACAAAAAGCAGTGCTGTCAAACAACTGGCAAAGTTACATCAGAAATTCTAGAGTACAAGCAAAAAATGCGTTGGGAATATAAACAATGGCATTAGCAACTGCAAAGTTACATCAAACAACAAGCTGAAAAAGCGTTAGAAGTATGGATGCTCTAACTTTATAATTATATGACTTATAAGTCATTGTAAATCAAAGTGATGACAGTAAAGACATGAGTGGGCTATATCACGCTGTTTTTAAAGGAGCAGAGATTCTGTGACAGGTCTAAACAATGGTCAGCTCATGCCATGAGGCACTTTGGGCAATTCCTCCCTTCCCCTCGTGCAGAAGGTAAAAGCAAATTGTGAAAAATTGTGCTTGACAAACACAGAAATCAATCCACTATTTACAGCATTTGAATATAATATTTGAAACCAGTTTTAAAAGATTTTATAATCATATATTTAAAGCAGAACAAGATTTATACTCAGAGGACAGTTGTCACAGAGCACTTTTTTCTGTAGCATACTCAGTATTGAGTGTAGCTGGTTCCCATGCCAGGGTTAGGGAATTTACTAGGAAGTGAGCTCTTTATGAGAGTGGACTCCCGTTACATTCTCTCACCAATGGTATTTTTTGTTTGTGGTGATGCTGGTTCGAACTTGCAACCTCTGGCTTGCAAGATTGTCATCTTATACACTGTACCACGGCGGCTCACGGCACTTTAACTGTCCAAAATAATTTGAGCTCAATACCCTGAGACCAAATATTGACTAAGAAAGACAGCTGTTTTGTATTCCTGATCATTTCTGATGGGCATTCTTATGTAATCTCGGACAACGTGCTGTTGATTTTATGAAAATACATTGTAAACTGTGGAAATTCCTTTATCAACTTTTTCACAATTTCTAATCTCCAAACTCAATCACTTAAGACATCTCTTCTGAGATAAATGGCTATAAAGGATATTGAGATAAAAACTTAAGTAGCAACATAAGCCATGCCAGCCTCAGTAAATTTCTGCTGTTTAAGCTTTAGCCCAGTGTAAAAATGTGACATCTTGATCTCATTCTGTTCTTAGTTAGAAGTTACCTTTAAACAATGTGTAGCGATAGTCAATGGTTATGAGTTTAGCATAACTCAAAGATTTCTTGTCAGCTCTGCTGAAGAGGTAACAGTATTTGCTATCAACATTTGCTACAACCTTGCTTTTGTAACTTCTGATTATTTTCAGTAAACATTTTCATCGAAGACTTACTAAATGCCTAGGTTCCTGCACAACACAGACCTAAAAGGTACATTTTTGTTCTCATGTAAAATCTCTAATATATTATAGGTGCTACTATATTGGGTCACACCCAAATCTGAAAATCCCCCCCCCCCACTCCCAATGAAAACTGCACCAGCTGCCACAAGTATTTCTACAAATATTCCCTTCTTTGCTCTACATATCTAACTTACTGTACCATCCTCATCTGATCAATCAAAACCATCACCAAGCTTCCAAAAGAACCATTTTTCGGACAATCGATATTGTTAGGTGCCTTTACTATAAGATTCTAGTATAGCCATGTAATGTTACACTATGTGCTCTCATCATCAGGACTGCCACCTATTTGCAAGAACTAGTTGACCACCAGCTCTTGTTTAAATCTTCCACATTGTCAAATGAATTGTTCCCAAAATATCTCTAGGTGATAGCATAAGCTAATAAGGAAAATAATACCTAAGTATATGCCTCTATTCAGGAATGAAATGCAAAGTTTGAATTGCAAAGGACATTGTGCACCACAATTTATATTTGTTACAATTTATACTTATCCAATGCAACGGCAAAATGTTTGTGATACCCAGTTAACTAAATAGATAGTTTTAAACATTACATCAAAATCACAATTCAAATTTCAAATCAGGGCTGATCTGTATTAACAATGGCAATGTTCTTGGTAAGTCTAAGAAAATTGTCAAAGTTTATATGACAGAAGGTTCAGAGACTACAGAATTATGGAATAATAAGGCCTCATTGTAGCTTTGGATAAATTTTGAATGACACAACAGCAAATGTTTAGGCTCACATCACATTCCCTTACAATGTATCATGCCCATTGTTAAGAGCGGATGAACAACAAAAAATGCAAAATGAATCCATGTGTTAAAGAATACAACCAGCATAATATTGAAAAATATATACACATATATAACGGGTAATCCTAAATAAGAATGCTTAAGTAGAGTGCTTTGTTTATTTTTCAATAGTGCCCAATCAATAAGCATTGGCAATAAGAATATGTAATCCCCCCTCCATTTCGAGTCCACTATAAACATTCCCATGCCCTAGATCTAAAAATTGATTACACTAGAGAAAGTAATGGTTGGTTCATTAGGCCTTATTGTAAAGAAAGCCACAAAAAATCTAGGGCATGATAATAAATGTTTGTAATTGAGTTACATGCATACCATAAATGTACACAATTAACAATTGGGGAGAAATTCTACCACAGAACTAATCACAATAACTACCACCTTTAATTGCCAATTCCTGTGAGTGTCTTACATATACAGCATTCAATTTTGTGTACCATATAAAATAACAAACTATATACTAGGTCTCCAAAAAACTTTGGAACTTAGTGGCATCATTACATTCTTCTGTGAAACTTGAAGTAACCCAAAACAGAGTAATTACATGGCTCTGATGTTGATTTTAAAATACACCATGTCTCAACAGGAACCCTTTAAAGCTCCCTTAAACCTTGAATAATTAATAAGTAATCCCAGGATAATAGAACATTGATGATAGCAACACAAAATGTCCATTGCACTTACTATTAATTGAAAATGCCAGAGGAAAAATTAATGGCGAAACAAACAAAGTTGGATGGACTTCAAAGTTGAGACCTGGAAATAATAATATAAGAATTGTGATTATAATAAACAGGATACCTTATGTAATCTATTAGGTTGAAAAATTGATATCAAGATGCAAATAGACCTTTGTGAGGAAAAATCAATTAGGTGCCCTTGACGCATTATATCACAAATGTAATGCTATTACATTGATTCTTAACAAGATATGCCAGGTTTTAATTTATAGAATTAGAATTGAGGAATATTGCTTTATCTTTCCAACAAAATTACCAGTATGTGATAGAGCCACGTAGATATTGATGCATTCCTACCAGAAAAAACCTGGAACACATGGGAGACATTTCTGAAGTTTCAAGACCCGGGTTCGTGCACAAGGAACATCATAAGTGCTGACTGTTGACCTTGACAGTTAAACACTAAACTTACAGCAAAAATATAACAAACTTTTAACATGGGCTTACAACCAGTCCTATCCTCCAGTTTATAGTCCACTTGGTTTCATTTTGTCATAATCATCATAAAAGTCACGATCATCAGTCATAATCATCACCATCATTATTATCATTATTATTATTATTATTATTATCATCATCAACAGGAACATACATTCATTTCCATCACGAGAATCAACACAATTATGATCATCATCATCATTATCACCAATCCCATTGCCATCATCATTATCATCATATGCATGATAATCATCACGATCATAGTTAATGTCATCAAAATAATCACTATGTCAACAAATTAACTTAGTTTCAATTCACATGAAAACAGACAACTTTTCCACCCCTTCCATTCAATTGAGTTCTAGTGCAAAATGTAACTTCAAAATTGCCTTGAAAATTTGCGGCATTTGCACTAAAACATACTTAAAAGCTCTTTTTATCTGACACTCTTCAGAGTTTAAATCATCAGAAAGGAAAGTATTTCTATATAGCAACCATACAAAATATGTATAGAAACTAGCCAATCAAACACAAGAAAGGAAAAACAAAGAGAAAATGAAGGAACAAAACATTATTGGAAGACTCCAAGTGGAAAAATGAACTCTTTCTGCCTACAGAGTACTGGTTTTCTTGTTTTAATGTAGACAGACTCCAATACACTTAGATGAAAGGAAGATCTATCTGTGCCAATTATCTGAAAATTCTTGTCCTTATACATTTTGGCACTCTAAATTTTCTAAATGTTGGCCTATGGCCGAATCGCATGTTTTGGAAATCCCTTTTTGTATGGATTGGATGACTTGCACAGCCATTATCTTTCTATCAAGCTGATCCTGGGGTCCTTACCACAATTGTTTAAAGTCAAGAGATCACTCTAAATAATCTGATGTAAAATGTCACACAATCTGACTCTAGCTTTCTGACTTTTAATTTTAATACCTTTATACTTTTTACCATCATTTATCAAGATAAAAGCATTTTATTGCAACAAGACAATAATTAATATTCAGGGCAAGATCACATTTAACACACTATCTTATTGGTGTAACATACCTGTATATTGACAAATAAATGTAGTGAGGCCTGCAAAGATTACACAAAAAGTTAGAGTTACAACCACTGATGGCATGTATGCTGCTTCAAAAAGTGCATTTTGAAATAGTTTATTTTATGCAAATTTGCTATAAACAGACCAACAGGCTGCAAAAGTAACCTAAAATGTGCAAACTTATCATTATATACCTATAATATTTAAAGCATCAATGAGAGCAAGCTGTTCTGCTCTCATAATTCCAAAGTGCAAAGCATACTTCAGCTGCTATTGCAATTGTTTTTTCATTTTGTACAACCATCCTTGGTGATCAGTTATCAGAACCAGTGTTCAGTCATTTGCTGTAACAATGCTTTAATTAGCTAGACATCTGTAGGATAAGAGCAACAAGATACATGACCGCATCCTCTTTCGGCTGGCAAGCAGTATTCTTGTCAATGTGAAAATAAGTTTTTTCCAACTACAGGATTTAGACTGTGATTTACACAAAATCTTATCAATACAAAAAAGGACATCCAGGATTAAAAAATAGATATAAGCTGAAAATAACATTAAACTTAGTCATGTCATAAATTGGTCTCACTTTTTGGTCACTGTCAACAACTTCAGGCAAGATGTAATGTTTGATCTTTTCTCTGGCAAGAACATTGAAGTAAAAAAGCCTTGGTAATTAATAAACATTAGTCTGATCATAGAATTCCGATAGAAACATTAAAGGTCGAAAACATCGTCAGGTTCTTATCATCATCTTGAACAAAGATGCTTCATTACTTCCACTGCAATGTTACTGATATTGTATACAGATGTCATGCAGATCTTCTTCTATATATTTAGCATTTGTCAGTTTCTTTAATAATGTATTATATGAGCTCTAGCTAACTCAGTATCTAGTTCAAAATTTGGTTGTAAAAAATTGTTGAAGTGTTTGCTTTAATTCTTACCTGCTAGTGCCATCTGAATTATGACAATCACGTTAATATTGCAGACAAAACTTTTCAAAAGCTGCAAGAGATTAAAACAAAAATAAACATTGTAAGTTACAGATCCTGAAACAAAAAAATGTGACATGAAGTAGTGCTTATTGTCAATGTGGAGTGTCCTTGGAACTACCATATTGTCAACAGCAGCAAAAAATTTAGCATTAAAAATGAGGAGGCAGAGTAAGTAGATCCCAAGAACCTTAACACATTTTCCAGCCTTTAGAAACAAAAATTGTTACCAGGACTATAAATGGCCTATGTTATTAAGCTAGCTATAGCTACATTTCTTTTTACAGACAATACACTCTAGCATATAAAATAAAGTATCACAGCTGATGGTTAATCCTGGCTAATTCATAATATTGAAAACTCCCAAATTCTGCTGCAGACAGAAGAGCACAAAAGTTATGCCTTCACATAGAACAAATTCATTGTCAGAAATACACTGATTTTGAATGGCTGGTGCATCTTGGAAAGGTAAACTTAATCTTCCCTTAATGATACAATTATGTCTCTTACAGTTATTACCTTATTATACTTAACAACAAATGTCACATTCCAGTTTTCTTCTGATGAATAAGTAAAGAATGATAGAAACATACTTCTTAAATGAGTCTTTCTGTCTACTGTAACTAGCCTGCAATAATTCTGCCTCAATGAGTGTTAAATACCATTCCTCCCTGAGGAAAACCCTCAAACTGTCAGTACCATCAATATTCTGTTTGCTTGGAGCAGGATAGCACAAATTTAATTTATTTTCACAACAGTGCAAGCATTAAAAAATTTCTGACAGACTTAAGGCTTAGGCTATTGACCCTATTGCACACCAGCTCTGTTGAAAGGTTAAAACCATGATTCAGCGGAACAACAGTCAAGCAAGCAACCAAAGCAGAAGAGAGAGCCTCAAGGTATTCTCAGAACTTTTGTGGCTTAAGACTCTCTGGTTTCGTATGAACATAATACACACAGTAAGATATATTTTGGGTACAAATGGTACTGATTTTCATGTCTTACTTATTTTTGATAACATTTTGGGGTACGTTAAACGGAGCAAGATACATTTCCTAGTTTCCAACAAACATAATCAACACAAATATATATGGTTATATTTCAGAAAGTAGAGAGGGATGTCATGGAGGTAGCTACCCAGGGGCCTGACTTCCGAACGGGGCATACAATATAAAGTACTGCTTCCAAGTGAGATCAACAGAAAACATGGATAAAACTCAGTATAAAAGGACTGAAATTAAGCCTGCTTTTTGACGACCCTGGTTATCTCGGTTTACTAACACCTAAGAAATGATGTTACAAACGAGTCGAGTGTTGAAGTACGATGTAATTTGCTACACTCCTGAAACGTCAACATCAAAAAGCACAATGATCTCGCTACCGAATATTGAGGATTTAGCTTATTTCTTAGCAATTCAACAAACTAGTTCCCATTTGACTTAACACGAATATCGTGGATCCATACTATGTCACTATTTAAAGTAAAGTACAAGGTCTTCCCTTATAGTCATATACCATCTTGCTGTTGATTATAAAAAGCTTTCAGATAATGCACAAATGGATTAATAAATGACAATGAAAAGTTTCGACATCACTACATGAAAACATTACCACTCTTGTCACAAAAAATAAGGACACAGTTCATAACTTAAGTTTAATTCAATAAGTGCTTAACGTAGTTAATACAAATATCACATTAATAATAAATTTATCTGGAAATAATGCAACTTACGCCTCTGTCAAAAGCGAAAAGTCTTAAGGAATAAATATATCTTCCAAAGCCCTCAAACTTCTGCCTTCTTCTTTCACTCCATCTGTATATCTCCTGTCTTCCTTCTTCGTCAAAAAACTGAAATTTCTCAAATTCACTCATTGCTGATTCAAGCTTTGAAACAAGGCGACATGAAGTTAGTGACTAGTACGGGTCTTTTTCTGCAACAAAAATTACATACACAAGTCTGCCGGATAACCTGGTGTCTTCTAACAGGTACGCAAATGACTCGACCAGCCGAAACCAGTTGTTATTCTGTTGACGTAAAAAAATACTTTGCCATTCGACGCTTTACAAAAGAAATCTTTCAACGGTTAAATACAATTTTCGCACAACTTGTAAGATAAACCCCGTTTTATAACATAAATAATCCTCGAATTTTTAATACTCGCAGTCAAATGACCTTCTTTCATCTGTAGACCCTGAAGGAAACAAACACTCAAACTCTCAAGGACAGGGAGCCAAAATGATACCATGTTAATAAGATTGCTCAACACAAAGGGAGCCTCACAAGCACCTTACAAGAATTGTGAAATGCAAATCTATACAAGTTCGATTAATTGTACTGCTACAAAGCCAAGGATCATTGTGTTACTGAGTTTGGACTGAAACGACCTTTTTGTCGTCGCTAGTTGATAGTATAGCCATGTTTTCCTGTCAATTTGTAACCTGCTGGCCTTTTCCATGACTTGTTTAAGCCTGTTTTTACCAGCTTCTATTACGATGCGCGCAGAATCGGCAGCTTGCAGTCCTGTAGAGATTGGGTCTGTTCGATTTTGTTTTCACAAATCTCAATTAATTTGATGGCATTCTTTGTCAACAAAAGCGGCCAATTTTGACAATTTTGTCGGATCTCAAAAAGTCTGATGCGATACTTCCACTCACTTATGACTACATTGGCTATCGTTACTAATGAAAAATGTCCTACCGGAAGTTAAATTCACAACATCCATCTTTTAAGTAAACTTTATGACGATTATCAACATGTCTAAGACGTAGGTTTCTCAAGGGGTGACAGACACTGTAGCAGATGACGCACATAGAGCTGATAAGTAACAATAGTTAATTCACTTAATTGAATATCACGTTTAATTGTACAAAGAACGTTTCGAGGACAGTGACACCTATCATTAATTTGAGCATTTTTGAACAGTTAGTTTGTAGAGAGTAGTTTGTGAAACATAAAGGTAGGGATAAGGCGGAATGAAACTACGTCGATATCAGTGTGACTGATTAAATTTACTTTTATTACACCTTCTATAATGATCATTTCATCCAACGATTCAAAATCTGGTTTTATATTGTGAAAAGAAGCTAAAAAGCTGTCCGATTGAACAAATAGAAATATGAGCAAAGATTTTTTTGGAGAATACATTCATATAAAAAAGACATGTAAACTTTCTCCAAGATCTTATCAGGAAAGGTAGTCTGGGATGTAAAATTATGATGTGCAAGTTTAATGACAAGACAGATTACGGACGACGAAGACAAAAGTACTTAACACCTGGAAGCACTACGAGAGCGCAACCCTCCATCAAGCCAGTATATTATTGAAACATCATTTGTTTTCCGCACGATGATTTTCTTGCTAACTCATGGAGCTATCATTACCAAATATGGTAACTGGGCTATCCACAAAACTACTTGTTCACTAGCACTATGAAGTTTTGTTACCGAAAAAGCAATCCAAAATCCAGCATTTGATCCAAATCACCCCCAAAATTGAATCAGTTCTAAATTGGCCCATTTCTGGCCTATCCTTGGAAATATCATCAAAATCCATCTATGATTGTCGAGTTGTACTGTTAACAAACAAACAGACAAACCAACACCGGCATAAACATAACCTCTCTAGCTTAGGTAATAATGAAAGTATGGCTAAACAGCTATTTGAGCTAAAAACATAAAAAACATGAAATATTCAGGAATACAGGATGCTGTTAGTAGCTGCAGCACAAGCAGTAGTCGTAATTAGCACAGCTCTTCAACAGATAACTATATAGCGACTAGCAGGGACCAACTTAACATTAAGGGAACAGTTGTAAAATCAGCAGCTGCTGTTGGTGTACCAAAATGAGAGCAAGGCCCACGGGCTTTCAATTGGATTTTTCTTACGTAGAAAGAACTAGTAAGAATGCGGACACAAGAAAATCGACTTCGATGAAATCCAGACAATGTCAACCTTAGAATAGAGCACAGTACCACAGTTGAAAGGTTTGTTAACACTGATAAAGCCTCCAGTTTATGACCATCTCTGACCTCAAGTATTATTCACGTTGTACCCATTATGAATATGATATTACATCGCCTGATCAATGTTGACCCAGTTAACATATCACGTACCAGGTCAGCTATTATTCATTACTCTAACCAGAACGTCAGTGTTAGCAACCAGAGTAAATTCAGTGAAAACGAGAAAAATAGAACATGGTTGTTGCAAGAATCCAATATTAAGACATGCTTGAATGTGTGTAAATGAAGTCCTGAAGGACACAAACAGGTTAAGAATGCCAACACAGCGTTAGTGTGCAGTAGCTAGTATGTAGCTGTCACCATAGTTAGACCTGTCAGCTAAAAGGGACATGAATAGTAATGAATAAATCCTCGACATTATAGCGACGCACGAAAGTTGTTATATCTCCAAAGCATCTCCTAAGCCTACAGATCCTTATTGTACGAAGTTCGACTACTTTAATTTACCATCCATGGACATAAACTTTAACGTAGTTCCCTAGCATATTTTTTAGTACCATAACTTACAATTCATACCATTGTATATTTTCTCACCCGTTACTTACTTCCATTGTAAATAAACGAATAGTAACTTATTTAACATTATAGATATACACATACAGTATGATTTAATCAATTTTAAGACCTTTTGAAGTTGGAAGGAGAACGAACTTAGTCAGCTTTAATTGATATACATCACGAGTGTAATGAAATAAAATACAGAGTAAACATAAAATGCTAAAATGTCATCCGTTTCTCTTCGACGTTGCACAACGACGGAGATACTATGACAGCAACTGAGGCAGGAAATTGCAATGACCGCTTCTGAAAAGGCAATTACTTCGATGTCATGACTAAAGAAGTTCTCGAAAATACAACACAAATGAGCATAAATAATTTTCAAGGCAGCAATTAGATCCTATTTTCCTAGCTTTGACTGCTTTAAATAGCTTTTCTATGAGTAATACATTCACAGAATTGACTTATGAATGTCGCTTATCACCTGAATATCACTTAAGCTCCACGTGACGTTAGAAGTAATTATAATTCGCTCTCGTTATTGTTGTTCCTATGAATACTAACTTACAATACTCCTTTTACACTAAATGTTATAGGCATTACTGCTACCTGGAGATTTCTCAATTTCCTAGAGGTATCGTCCTCCCGCCCAAGTACAGAACCGTGCGATACAATTGTAAATGCAAATTAAGTATTCGTTTCATTTCATAGGTTATTAGAGAATTGTTTTATTGCAGCAACCAAAACGTATTGCGCAACCTTAAGTTTAACGCAAGACAATATCTTCTTGCTTAATTTCGGTTAACATGACTTTCAATATAGATATATGTAATACCTCAACAGACACAGTGCTTTTCATATATTCGTCAAGAGTGAAGCATTAACACAATACCTGCTTCATTAATTTTTTCTGTGTTTCGGCTTAAGCCTTCATCAGTGTCAGATATATGTAATACCTCAACAGACACAGTGCTTTTCATACATTCGTCAAGAGTGGGGCATTACGAAAATAGCTGCACTAAGTGGGAGCCGACTGGGCTCGAACTCGCAACCCTCAGACTAATCTGTCTGTCTTGTAGAATTTTTTCGCGGTGTACTACAACAGCTGAATTTTATTGATTGCAGGTCCTGTGTACCGTACCCAACACCTTAAGCAATCAGTTAGATATCGGATATATTGCGAACTTTGACCATAGACAACCAAGGTCATCCCGCGACCAGACGCGACGATTTTATCTGATTTAACCGTATCAAGATTGTCTGGATTAAAGGTCTGTCTGAAAATGTCAGGGTCGTTTTACGGCCATGTTAATTGTTATTCTTGAAGTTTCTTCTTATGTATTAGTTTCTGTGTGAAGATAAAGTATTTCAAAGATGCCTATTAAATAGACCAAGCATGCGAGTCACAATTTTAGGCGAAGAACAAATTTAGCAAAACTGACCTCAGCGTCAAATTATTGCGCCATCGAATATTATAATACGTGGACAGCAACCCAAACCATTTTCTCCGCAACCGAGTTGTTCAGTAGGATCACAAATTCTAGGTTAAAAAAAGATACAGACTCAAATTTTCCATGTTCAAAATATTTTCATGGCAAAGAATAGGAGTTTGATAATTGTCTGTAATTAAGTAAAGTCATTTGCTCATAGTCAATCATCATTGCAAAATACATAACCTTCTTCAATTTGACGACGAATTCTTCGTTTACACTCGTTGTTATAAGAGCAACTTAAACAATAGCAACGGGAACTTGAGCCAGAAACTGAATTTTCGTTATAGAATACGAAAGCAACAACTAAAGAACATTCAATATCCACAGCCTTGATAATCGCTTTCAAAAGTTTTCATACCTTTACGCCATCTGTTGACCTTGATTTCCTTTACATTTTGTATTGTTACAACATGCTACTGATATATCTATGATCAAATTGTACTATTTATCTGCAGATAGAGAAAACCGTTGGCCATTTGGAAGACATCTTCCACAAACGTGTAAAAGGCTTCTGAAACGAAGGACAGGCTGTAGAACCGAGTTATTAGTAGTGAAAGGAAGAGTTCTAAATTAACTTGGTGACCGTCAGAGTTAAATACTTTAATAGCTTAAATGTTCTTGTGCCATTGCTTGAACGGGCACTTCTCTCAGTTCTACTGGCGTTTGTGACCAAAATGCTGGCAGATGGATGGGTGAAGCGCAAGTCACTTCACATGACTTCTTTCAAATTCACCGGAATTAATAACTCGTGTCCAACCAGAGTTCTGAAGCACTATGATTGAGAGCACCGCGGCCAAGGAACAAGAACAAGACAATGACAAGTTTCATTACTGGTTATTCTTGTCTGCTTCAAGTCGTGGATATAATTTACTCACTCATCATCATTAGGACTTATCCTAACAACAGTTGTAGACCATTTCGTCCTCCTTAGCAACCATGCATTTCAACCATTGCTAGAGAAAACCAAGTTAGGTTTTATTATGAGAGCAAGCTCAATCGAGCAAAACTAGGGCTACTTTAGGCTAAAAAGGCCAAAATGATGTATTCAGTAATGACAAAGAGTACACATGTCAAAGCAGGATGACAAGGAAGATCAGCGTCCATATTTTTCTAGCAAGGTTAAGAGAAAGAGAAGGAGAGAGAGAGAGAGATGAGTTTTGAGCATGAAGTGGATGAATGCTAAACGCACATAGTGATATCAGTTTTAGAAGGAACAAGAAAATAACCATGTAAAATTACAAAAGCATAAAAAATTTTAGTTTATTTTTATTTTATTTCATTTTTATAGAGAACCTTAAACAAATTTCTTAGAAATTTTTTGCTTGCTACCTCATCTTGTTTAATTACCCTTATGTGTAGAGTTTCCAATGTTAAGATCTGGGTGTACCTATATTCATATGCAATACCACTTTCTGAACGCCTCTCTAAAATGAACACAAGAGAGGTTTCTTTCCAAACATTTGTAAGCAATGGGTAAACCTACTTTGATATTAATCAACACTAGAGGTCTCCGATACATTTTGCAGGATTTTTCCTTAAAATTACGTACCCTTCTACTAAGACTATTTTGTGCATCAAGGATAAACAAACTCTGTCTTGACCAGCTTCCTTATTACGGTCAGAGGGTCATTACGTTCCGTTGATTCTGTTTCCATCTCTTATTTTTTTTGCTGGTGCTGTAAAGTAAATAGTATTGATAGAACAGACTTAAGTTGCCATTGCCACGCATTCACTGCCATCAAGTCTTAAACAAAAATGACACTAGGTCTAAATAATTGAATATAGTGCTCTTTTTTATGCGATTTTTAATACATTGGTGTCGAAAAAATCTGTGGAATAAGGAAGCAAATGCTCGTTAGAAAATTACATTGGTTTTCGCCTTGTACGAGTGAGGTTTGAAATACCCTTTTGATATCTGAGCCAGTACAACTAAGCAGAAAACAGGCTGAGTCTCCAAGTAATTCTCGAAGGTTGCTGGAAGAAAGCCGATGAGATACACAGTTGTTTTTATATAGTTGCTAGCAGTTGGTTTAACATGCCTTTTGAAGTCAGACAAAGAAGTTCTATTACAGGAAAAATACTTCATGGCTTAAAAGGCCGCTTAAAATAGCGAATTTTATTTCCTCGTGACTATAACCTCATTTAAATAGCTGGCTAAATTTTAAGCTGACACAAATTTTAGTAGCCTTTTTGCAAACACTCAACTTATTGCTAACAGCTTTTCAAAAACTGAAATGCCGAAATAAATATTGATGATGATGTTGATGAAGTAAACGCTAAAGTTAACAATGATAGTGCCGGGGATATAGCAGAACGAAATGCAGAGAAGTAAAGTCGCATCATTGAAGAGTTTGATATTGGCCGAGGTGAAGACAAGGAAGTAAACCTTGAAGAAGAGTACTATAAATCAAGAGTGACAAAATGTACAGACAAATTATGCAACTTCAGTACGAATGTAGACGTTTTTATTAAGAGTTGCTTGAATTATTTTGTAATTGTAATCTTGTTTTCAATTTCATCCTTGCTTACAATCTATTTTTAGCAGTTTGGAATTATTATTGTCATAGGGAAATGCTGATCTGTTGCTTTTCGAGCTTTTAAGGATAAGACAGAGTTCATCTCCTTTTACTAGGTTTGTTGTTATTCACGTTGGAGTGGTTTGTAAGCTTTTGGGTTTCTATGTATAATTGTAAATATAATATCTGTAGATTTACTTTAAAACTGTAAACGGGGTCTATGAGATCGCTTTTCAAAGTGTATCAGTTTGGATTCATTCCAGTTGGCGTCTAGTGTAAACAGCTGATACGGATCCACAGAGTTACTGATCAATTACCAGACTACCAATTTTTTCGTCTCCAAGCTGATTAAAAAAATATAACCCGGCATTACCTCCGGGACAAAGAAGGCAATTGAGTGGAACTGTTCCAGTATCCTCTACAATGTAAACCCTAACGAAAATCGTTACGATCCCAAATGGATACGTACTCATTTGGATCCGTACACAGTGTAAACAGGGCATAATACATCGATCGCAGTAATGTAACTATTTGTCATGGCAAAAGATTTATGGTCACCTTATATTAGCGCTGGGCGATAGCAGAGTGGAATGCAAGCCTATTTGACTAGAATTCTATTCTTATTGCTAAAGTCTACTCTAAAGCAAGTTATGTCTACGTTTGAGTGGCATATACAGCTTACACCGAAGGAAGTAAAATTTGCGAGTGCATTCTAGTTTATGGTGAGCACGGTTTATTGTCAGACGGTCTCAATCACAATTCTATTTCCGTTTATTACAGTTTTTTTGCCCTCTTCCTTGATATGACGTCACAGTAAAACAATTAAAATCTTACGTCATACAAAAGGATGATGCATAGAGGAAGTAGAAGTTTTCCAAGGCACAAGTCGTAAAGTGCTAGCGAGGCCAATTGAAAAGTCAACGCATTAAAAATGCTCTCGGTCAACGACGGATCCCTCAAAAGATACTCCACCATAGTAATGGTTGATGATAGTTACTCGCCAAGTCCTTTGAATAATGAGGTTATTCCAAAAAGTGAGAAGTATGTTTGCCCATTACATGGACCAAACTCAGAGCAAAAAAGAGGCGTTAAGATTAAGGGAAAACAGGGAAAAGTATGCGGTTCATTGTTCGGTAAGAGTCAGTTGGAAGAAAAGCTGGAAAAGTTTGGCATTCATCCTAAGTATGTTTTTCATATATCCGTCTTATATAACAGTATAAATAAACTAAAAAGTGTTCGTATTAGTACTTGCACAAAATTATGTAAGAATGAGCAATGAAAAGCGTTATCTCCTCTTTCGTCATAACCCTGTTGCTCTTTGAGCAGTTACATTTGTTACTTAGCGTATTCCAAGATCCCTTTACCTAGTGTCTGTAATGTAACCCAATATGGAAAGACAGTAAAATAACATGACAAAATGTGGATACTGTCGCAATAATTAATTTGTCACGTAATAGTGTAGAACTAAAAACTGTATGATTGTTTGCTAAAAGAAACAGAAAATAACAGTTAAGCACTTTGCACAAAGGACACGCTTTTTGTAAGCACTAGCAACTTCGTAAATTTGTGCTGAGCGGAAGTTCAATTGCCTCTGATAATCTCTCACATAAATGTTGTTTTCGTAAGTTAGAGGGTTTAAACGTTATCCACCGAACATATAATATAATATCTACAATATCATATATGCAATAAGTGAAATAAGACAAATACAACTTGCATATTAAGCACTTTAGCATTACTATGCAATGTAATCATAATACTGTTGTACTTGAAAATTCTCGACTTTGTGGACTCAGTGGATGCCATGTAGACAGGAGCTTTATCATGACATGAGTCGTATGCTATTTATGAGCTACGTTTCGAGAGATACTTCTCCCATCATCAGGCTACTAGAGGTGAAAAATTAAAGAAACCATCCACTCCCTACAACACAGTAATCACATCAACAGCATATCCTACAGTCTTCCAGAAATATGGCTTCCAGCACTAGTAAAGGAAACACAACAAACAACACAGCTATGGCGCCAATTCTCAGGACATCCCGATCCCTGTCAACTCGGACGTCCGCACTGAAGAAGCATAACATAGCTGTTCCTGGTCACTGTTGTACTGTTCTTTGCATTTAGCGACTGATTTATAAGGAGTAGACGCAAGTTGGAGTCTCGGATTTTCACTTGCAACGTATTTATTTGTCAAACAGACGTAGGCTGGGTAGTTTTGTGAAACATACAGGGGTAAAGTTATGTTGATGAATACCTGAGCTTCTAACCTGGGTCTATCATTGTTTACAGTACACAATTCTTTCTACAACATTACCCTTCCTCTAGTAAATACTTACAAACGATAAAATGTAACATTTGTAACTTAACCTCCGTTTAAAGTAGAGTGAAAAAAGTTACCAATTTTACATTTTTTAGTTACATGGCTTCACTGCAATACATTTTTGTGAATAAATAACCTATAGACGATATCTTGCTTCAACGTGTTACAGATAATACAGCTCTAAACAATTCCAGCAATTTACTTTGACCAACTACGTGTCGTCAGGTGAGGGAAAAAATAAACATGTAATATGTATGGCATATGGCAGACGGACGAAGTACACGTAATTATCACAATGAATGTGCCAAAATGAGCTGGAAGTCTACGTTTAGTACAATAAGTGTCTATAAGCTAGCAGGATGCAGAGTAAAGCTGGCATGACTGTTTATTTTGATGCTATAGAGTTGTGACTGTTCTTGTTATTCTAGATTCAGAATCAGAAGATGGAAATTTCTCAAGTCAAAGAACGAGGAATCATCGTCTAATTTAATCACCTTTTCAGAATTGGTAGTTATTGATGTGCGTGTCATTTTTGATATTTACGATTTAATTGGACAGCGAATAAGTGTATTGGAGAACGAGTTAGTAGAGGAAAGTGAGAAAAGAGGTTTGTTAAGAAAAGAAAAATCGGCACTTAAATGCAGAGCAAAGGAATTAGAAGAGACAGCGAAGAGAATGTTGCGGCCATGGAAAAATTTCTTACCGAATTCTGAGGACATGACTCGAGCTTTGATGTTAAACTAATAATTTGAAATGGTCTCCTTTGATACAAGTTATCTATTCCTGGTCTTAATATTTTGTAACACGTCAGGCAGATTATGCACACATTAAAAAGGCCGCAATTGCACAAGAACGTTAGAGAGAGGCCACAGTGTAATTTAGCTTACATGAAGGTTTCAATAAATGTAGTTTCTAATTTAAGTTATCTGTGATATAATAAATTAGAAAAACATCAATTGTCCTCAATGAGTTCAATGAGTTCAATGTTCAAAATCTTACTTTGACGAAATTGTTCCACCCAAGTATTAAACCAAGTTTAATTTAATTTCTGAGACATATTAGAGACACGGAAGCTGGCGTGCGCTTGACTCTCAAGCCTTGGAGGTTCTTATTACTATATATGTCAGAGAGTAAAAATTACCTATCACTCAAACACTTTGCGCGTTATAGCCAATTTTCCACACTATCATCTTCCAAGAAATAAACTTTTGTCAACGACACGGAGAATTTCATGACAAATTAAAGGTTTTCATTTTTAAAATCTTTGCCTTTTCATTTAATACAGTTTCCAGTCTTACATTTAGCTTTTGAATTAAGCATAAGGATACTGAGCAAAATTACTAAGCTTTTCATATTTTCACTCAACCTCTGTCTATCCAAACATCTCCTGGTAAGTCAGAAGTAAAAAAACGTTAGTTTTGTCGCAGACGGCAGTATACTAAGCACTAAGACCTCTAAAATTTCAAAATAATTTATAATGGCGTAATTTCAAACTCCCTTGAACCAGTGAAGACATTCCTGGAATTCAAGCTGAGGGAAGGGACAATTTTACCACCCTTTGGCAAGAACGTGAACATAAGTATCTTGGTAGGAATAGCTTCAAATGATTTCAAGTTTTTAAATGCGGTATTGATGATAGTTTTTTCTCACCTATAGCACCATTAACAAGTTATCAATGAAACAACGGCTCACAAATACTCCTTTTAACGATTTCCTACGTTAAAGAAATTGGAATCACCATGAAGCTCCAAAAATGTGGACTGCATCTCAGTTGTAGATGATAAGTGGAACAATATCTTAAATAGCTTTACTACATATTAACTACATTTTCATTCCCAAATTCAAACACCAGTAGATAGGTATCTTTGAATTTTCCCTTTGACATTAATTGTTTACTTACTCAGTTCCTCCTGCCCGGTTAGAGAAGTGAACATGGCAGCTTCCTCTATTTTTTTTAGATCTGGTGCTAGGGAATTGGCTGCTACTTGGTTAGAACGTTCCCTTAGTTCGAGCGTCTCCTTTCAGGTCATCAGCCAATGTAGCGATTATTTTACAACTAACTATTCCTCTTCGTTCTATAGTGAAAAGATCAGGCTGAAGTGAATTGTTCCCATTAACTTGTGTCTTTAAGCAATGCCTTGATCGGTTACCAATAATATCTTACCTCTCTCAAATCATAGTTGACAGTTCTTCACCATCTTGTCCATGGTCTTCTTATGCATTTCTTCCCCTGAGATGTCTACAGTTACAAGTTTATTTTTAGTTCGATTTTCCTGTAATCATGTTTGATCGTTGGGGCACTTGTGTTTCTTCACACTCTTCATCCACAGCTCTCGTTGTTCCCCCTCTCTAATGCAATCCACAAGACTTTTCTTGATCCAGGTTTTCGAATCACCAACGCAGTTCTTTCTGGATCTCTCTCTTCTTTTCATGGTCTCGACTTCTTCATTTATTATGGTGTTTGCTAAAGATCCTTTACTTCTACATATGTGGCCAAACCACTGTTGCTTCCTTCTTCTTGCTGTTTCTACTAATCTCTCTTTCTTTCCTGCTAGCCTTTCAACTTCATTCAGCACATATATTCATTATTCATTTTATACTAAAGAATATTTTAGTGTTCTAGCAAAAAGTACTGACAAATTTGATAGTCTAGTAAAAGAAATGCTGCTCACAGAAATTAACACTCAGTGTAAAAACTGATTCACTCCGCACATACTTTTTCTCTTAGAATTGTTGTATTAGAAGACTTTTGAAACACTTTGACTAGTTTGTTGTCTTTTACTAGTATATAAAACCTTGTATTCTTGTTCTTACAACTCTTTTCTCTTGAAGATGATGTTATGGAAACATCGAAACGTCGAGTATTACATTTGGCCAAACAATGGTATGCTTAATTTTTAGTCCCAAGAATTAGAGATAGTCCTCATCTCACCTCAACTAATTTAGATTTCAAATGTAATCCGAGGATGGTGGTAAGCACTTCTTGGATGATCATAAAGTGTTCAATCTATTTCGTCATTTAATGGATTCGGATTGGTCCTTGTAGAGCATCCCCTTTTCGACTCCTGTTTAAGCAAATCTGCAGTGTATGACATAAAATATTTTTTGCTATTAACATATTTTGCCTTTCATGTATTTATATTAATATATAAAGAGAATGAAAGGGTTAAATATACAATTGTGTTTAAACGGATCCATATTGCCTCAAATCCCACCAAAATTTTCCGTCCGCATAATTCTTCCTCATTTGCACTCAAATCTGCGCCAATTTCAGAAGCTGGACTCCCTCATTGCAAAGAAAAAATTATCACATGTATGCTGAATGTCTACTTTGTTGATTTCTTTGCTCATTTGCTGTTGCATCGGCTGTCTTGATATACTGCGCATTGCGCATTGCG
>JANTCA010016321.1:0-25324 GCA_024741275.1 Chironex yamaguchii | reverse complement strand
ATGAATTCTTAAATTCATAAATTCGTCTGATGATTGTCCATCGTGGTGTGAAACTCTGAGTAACGAATTTACCGTTTGTCGTCTATTAGTGTTTCTTCTCTATGTATATATGTATGTATGTACGTTATTATGATTTTTTCTTCTTTTATAGACACCTCTTCACTTGGCATGCCTCAGTGGGAATCTTCCAACAGTTCATTTACTCCTTTCTCAGGTAACAAAAAGTTTTTACATCAAGCAGAGTATTATTCTTTGTGTACAGTTTTGTACCAGGAATGCAGATCTCTTTTGAGATTTGGGTTTTGATCCCCCAATCAAAGCATGGATATTAAAATACTCAATTGCTCCTCTGAAATAAGTGAGAGTTACACATCTGCATAGGATATCTACCCCCTTGGTTTGCACCACTATTAAACATTTAACTCCGTTTATTCTGTGTTGCTTTACACATATTACTCTAATGTATGCAATTATTATAAATATGAATCATTGTTTATCTACTTAGACTTAGGATATATTGTACATACCCATGCATTAATTCATAATCTCACTGAGCCATTTGTCAAGATTTGTGACAGCCTTTTAACATTTTTCCACTGTTTGCCACAATCTTCTAGTTCTTTGTTGTTGTTTTTTTGTCATGACGTTTCTTCTTTTTTTCTCCTTCCCCATGGGCTTCATTCTATAACCTCCCTTGAATTATGGTGCTAAAATCTTCTATGTAAATGACCCAACTAAGTCAGAATGTTTTGTTTTCACATCAAATCTCTTGGCCACATCACTGTTGGTCATTATGTGTCTTCAGCATATTTGCAGCTCTTGTGAGGGCTTTGCAAACAGACACTGAAGCGTATTTATAAATAGTGATAAGTGACTTTACTTGGACAGAAAAAGATAGACTTCAGATAAATATTGGAACCAGTTTGGCTGGTGTGTATTATTGTTTGTAAATACCTTGTCACATGCAATGTCTTTGTTATTTTAGGATGTTGATCTGTTTATGAAAGATGGAAATGGGAAGACGCCATTAGATTTGGCAACTGGGAGAGGATACAGAGATATAATTACTTTGTTGCAGACAAGAATGAAGATAGAATCCTACTGTGGATCATTGTAAGTTCATATGACACTGTAACCCTCTGCCTGTATTTAGATGACATTGCACTTCTATTAGCTAGGCACGTTTAACGCACAACAGGTTATTATTCATATTGTTTATTTTTTATAAAGATGATGTTGTTGACTTCTAGCTGTTGCTCATAGCTTTCTTAAGGCCATGACATGAGTGTTGATTCTAATGGGAGACAGGGAAGCAGAGCCCCCCCTGTGTTAGAAGTTTTCATGATTTTAAGGGGCCTTGGCCCTTAAGGAACTCTATGTTGTTTGCCGTATTTGCAGCTATGAAAATATGGGTCATAAAAACCACACTCTCTCATAAAATTGACACTGGAGCCTCCCTGTGTTAATTTCTTATGAAATCCCCCCTAAATGATATGAAACATATGTCTTGATTGTCTGTCATATAAATCCTTGTCATTTAGCTTTCTAGGCTCAAAATCTGCATAATTCATTCCATGGAGTCACAATTTTGTAATTTAAGGTGTAAATTAATGGTGAGAATGATAAACTTACCACCACTGTAAAAGGCAATTGACTATGCTTCCAGGTAATAGTCTTAAAGCTGTTATATTTGAATGTCATGAATTTTTCTATCTTTTCTACCATTACTCATGTAGGTAAGCAGATTAAATATAACATGGTTTCATAATAAATTCAAGAATCTGCATAATGAAAACACTTTTTATGGGATCTTTTTTCAGAGAATGCTTTGTATCTGAAATATGTTAACAATTTTTTCTTTTCACTTTTTTATAATTTCAGGACAGGCTTCATAGGACGAGTTGCTGGTGAAAGGAGATATGTCATGCTTTTTCTGCTTTGTGTGTTCTTTTTTAGCTATCCACTCTATTTCTACTATGTGAGTATACTATTTGCACTGATTCAATACCACATATTTATTGGAATTTATTTAACTCGATGAGGATTTGATCAATAACATGTTTGAACATGCTCAGTCTACTATGTTAATTCATTTATTTATTTTATTAAAAATGTGTTAAAGTCCCATAAAAGTTGATTAAATTGTGTGATGCTTAAACTTTTGTCTTAAAATTTCCAAGTTTTATATTGGACATAAAAATTGGTCCAAGCGACAAGACTTCACTTACATATGGTTGTATGGGTGCGGGCATGATTTTTTATACTGAACAAAGACAATGCCCTCTTTAACTTTATTTGCCTTAACAATAGTCCAATTTGATCATTGAATGACCATGTGTAGTAGAGCCAAAAGTGTTATGGCCATAATCTATCTGCAAGGTCTCTGGAGCATAGCTAAGTTGTTGTTGTCATTGCCCAATGAAACAATGAAAGCTGTTGCCTTGATGGGTCTTTTCCTGAGGTCTTCCTGAAGTTGTTGTTTAGAAAGGAGGATGCTTGAAAGTATGTTATCAAGGACAGGGGTTGGGACTTACGTCTTTTGAGTATAGTCAGTCCTCTTTAGGAAGAAAACAACACATGTGTGGTAAGATGTTCATGCAAATTCATTTGGATGTGCAGTTCACTTGCAGAGTTATCCAAGGCAGTAATAAGGTGGTAATTAACAAGCGATAATAAAAAATAAGTATTTAATTCTTGTTTTAATGAAGATAATCCGACTACTGGTAAAATGAATATCATTTTGATATGTTTATGTTGAAGTTCCTGTTTGTAAGCAACTACTTAACATTTTCTTTGACGCTAAATTTTAACTGGATCTGATTTGTCCAAGGTATCAACATCAACAGGACCAATTTCCTGTCTTCTCTGTTCATTTTCTTGATGAACATTGTTACCAATAATAACAACCTTTCTCGGTATATGTTAGGACATTGAAAGTTGACTGTCAAAGTACTGCATTACTTAAGCAATATGACACTTTGCATGTGACTCAATTTGCATGTGTGCTAACACATCTAAGTGCGATCCCACGTGTCAAGTGAAAAAGCCTGTATAGTCATGCATAGAACGTGTGTTGGGGACCAACTGTTTAAGATAACAAGCACAACTATTGGTTGTTAGTGTTTTTAGTCTGTCGCATACATACTATCTTTGCTGCATATGGGGTTTCTGCATTAAGTGGTGACCGCTGTGTAGCCTACGGCTAATCTAAGCAGTATTATCCTGGTCATTCTCATTATTTTTTTATGCTTAAAATTACGGAGGGTTTGGTGGCCTCCTCAAACTTTATGCCACCTTTTTTACTAGTGGTTACATTTGTTGTAAGGTCTTTAAATCAAAGGTTGTGTATTCTTATGATTCCACTTTATCCCACAGGACTGCTATTAGTAAATTGTGACTTGTATAGATTTTACTGACGGACTTATGGATTTTGTGTGGCCAAGTAAATCATACTCTTCAATGCATAATTCAGAAATTGCTTGTGAGGAGTTTTCCAAAATGTTTTAATGTACACATGCATGTGTGTATATTTTAAGTGGGTGGACCACTTATCGATCGATCCATGGTCTAATTTTTAATTTGGCTTATATATTTCACTCTTACCTGTATACCATTTTAATTTTTGAAGTATTCTTAGACTACCTGTATACCATTTTGATTTTTGATGTATTTTTAGCCTTTTAATTTTAGTAATTTTAATTTTCCCTTGTACAGTTTTGGTTCCTGCTGGAAAAAGATACACTTGCCAATTTTGTTTTCCTGTCCTTCAATGTTGTTCTTTGGTATACATTTGTGAAAGCAGCTCGGACTGATCCTGGTTTTCTCCCAACAAATACTGAGGAATATGACTTGGCTTTGAAAAAGGTGAATTTTGCTATTTTTGAACTGATTCTGATATAAATTTAGATCAATGACAAAAACTTATCATCAGTATCCTCTGTTTAGTCAATTGAAACTCCATTGACAATCCCATCTGACATTCTTCAGTTAGCTTTGCTGCATTCAGTTAACTTAGCATTTGGTGGGGGAGCAGGCTTTTTGGGGTCATGGTGAGCACTCATCTGGTTGGGGTTAGTAAGTAGATAATTGTAGGCAATGGTGAATCTTCAATTCCAATCCGCATCTGTTCAACAGTTTTGGTGGCATATTGGTGGATGGGGTCCTGCGTTTGTTGGTATCCAGTGGCAGCCTCATTATCAACTTTACCCCCCTTGGACATGGTGACTCCTTGTGGTATTCCAGCCGGTAACTTTTATGGTTTTTGAGTCTCATTAACTGTCAAGATTATGGCTACGGTTTCCCCCCGTCAAAGCGGGACTGGGCTAAACGACAATTCATCAACGGACAATAATAATGCAGAGGGCTGAAAAGCTCATCTTGGAACCATTTGGCCTTAGCAGGAAGGTGTACAATGCAACATGGCTACACCACCTGGAAACTTTAGCTCAAGATCGCCCTCAGTGGAGAATTATTACCATAGAAGCTGCGAATGCTCAGTAATGGCCGGAAATGCAATGACTGACTGAATTGTAAGCAGTGTATAAACATGAGTTCCTGGATTTACACCAATGCCATGAAGTCATCATTTAAGATTAACCCATTGAAATTGTTGTTCTTTATTTATACTTGAGTCAAATTGTTGTTCTTTAATTATATTTGTGTCAAATGGAAAAAACTGGCATGAAGCAAAGCATAATAATTGCACATTAGCTATCAAAAAATAGACAAGCATAGATCATTATCAATAAATCTTTCAGTTACTAAGTAGCCTTCCAACATGCCATCCTCATTATCTGATTGTGTCCCATTATTGTCGTGAACCAACCACTGATTCATCCTCATTTCCTTCAAAAGAAAATCATAGACTTTCCACTAGTTATTTACTTTAAATTCGTGCTCACTGATGGCTGTACCTGATGGAGTTGATAAATACTTTCTAGCCCAGGCCATGAGATGTGGTAATTCAATTTGCTTCATTTTCCAATAGGACAATGGATCACTGTCTGATTTAGACCTCCTGACCAATCTCTAACAAGATTTTTGTCAGGAAGGCTTTCCTCATCCAAGGTTGAGCCCCTGACCAAAAGCTAAGACACATTATAGCTGGCCCTGATCCCCAAGCAGTGGTGTTTGGTTTAATCAATTTTCATGATGGATTGAGGATGAGAATATTGTATTGTCTACTGTTTTTGCTTGAGTGCCAGAAATGTTTGTTGCAGATCTCCATAGATAGTGATTGGAGGGATCACCATCTAATGTTCATGATTTCTTTATCTTTACTGCTGAATGCTTTATCTATTATTTATGAAAATTACATCTGATTTTTTGCAATGATGCAAGACCATTATTGCTAATGGTAAATCAATTAATTAAACAAGGTATAAATGTCACATGTATTGTTTTCTATCATTTCACTACCTCCCTTATAGTGTATACATGACAAAAAAGTAAGGCTTTTAGAGGTATTGAATCAAACTTAGTCAATCAGTGTATTTATGTCTTAAGGTATTAAGTGCTTCCATTCTGAGGCTAATTGTGTTGTAGCTTTTGAGCCTTCTAGTCCCACAATTCTTGATTAAATTACTTCAGGTTATATTAATATAAAAGACTCATAAAGAAGTCATTCCATTTCTTGATACTAGAAGCGGACGAGGGGACAATGATCTGCTAACCATTTATTGGTGTAGTTTGAAGATAACGCTTGTTTGCACATGCTTGTGTATAATTTTGTTCCTAGCTGACATTGTTTAATGCCACATAACATAATCATGTTAACTTATTTGCAGGTGTCATTACAAAAAGAGTGGGAAACAGCCACAGAGAATAATCCTTTGTCAAAATTATGTCATACATGTCGTCTTGTTAGACCAGTTAGAGCAAAGCATTGTCGTGTATGTGGACGTTGTGTTGAGAGATTTGATCATCACTGTTACTTTACACATAACTGCATTGGACCACGGAATCGGTAGGAAGTGTATTGTGTGTCTGTCGTAATCACTGATAACCAGTGAAACGTTTTTACATGTTCTTTTTAAAATCATGTGAAGATGCTCTGAAGATGAATGGATAGAATTGTATGGTGCATACTATGAAGTCAACATGGCAACTTTTTTAACACTAGTGTCTGCATTTCAAAAACATGTAACCCTATTTCAATGTCCCGAGACCATTTTTTCCATGCTGTGAAGTGGATGGGGAGCTAAAAATAATGAGACCCTGTACTACCATGATTGGGCTGTTGATCAAGAATCAAGCTGTGACATAGACCAGTGCTATAAGCCTAAGTAATTTGTCTATTTACCTTATTTGTAACTTATGTACCTTACCTGTATGGTAATAGTATAGTATTCTGAATGAAAGAAGGTAAGTGTTACTTGTTGGTAGAATAAATCACTATTCTTCCTAATCCCTTAATTGACTGTTAGTTGGCTTGTCTCTTTTCCTGATCCACTTATCTCTCTCTCCATTCCAACAGAAATGCAAGATTTGACGAATGATTCAGTCACTGCCAAGAATTTGTTTAAGGAATACAACTTAATATTTTTAACATCATCTCTGCTCGAGTCACAATTTACTGAGTTACGTTTTAAATCAGCCCAAATGTAAATCATTCATTTATTATCAAAAGCTTTCAGATATTATTTTAAATGCAAAAGTATATAGAGCTTTATACAGCTCCCATCGGACTGTCCCTAAAGTAAAGCAACACTGATCATGTTTTAAAGTGAAATAGGTTTCATTAGTGGGTTAATTTAATTTGGTATCAAAGTTAAAAGTTTTTAAAAATAACTTGTTTGTCTCTTTTTTTTGTAGAGTCTCATTTTTAACATTTTTCCTGTCAACGTTGGTCTCAAGTTACATTGCAATATATCTTGCAGCATTAGTTATTGGTGAATTTGGATGGAGTATTCTTCATGCCTTGTTTATGTTGCTGTATCTACTATATGCTCCAGTTTTTACATACATATTTTGTTCATTTGTAAGTACTGTTTGCATGTTTATTATGTCAAGTATCTTCATTGTTTTAAAAAAGGTTGTGAGTTTGATTAATTTTAGTGCACAAACCTAAAAAACTAAGAATGAGTTACAATATATACTTTGAATTTTTGAAATATGTTGGTCTGTGCCTTTTTTGTTGGAGTTGTGTCATTAGTATTAAGGTTTTTAAAGATGCTTCTACAAATTTCTACTTGTGTTTTAGTTTTTTGATAAACAGATTCCTGTGACTTTTTTGTGTATACTTTTTATCATTTATTTTACCCTCTAGGACATTAGTGCTCAACTTACTTTTTCAGGAACCTACTAGTTTTTAGTATCTTGAATATTGGCAGTTATAGTTGACACAATAATTCCACTCTTATAAGCACATACTGATAGCAACAGCATACGATACCTTCCAAGTATGATTTGCTCTAAACTGCAATTAAAAAGTAAAATCTGTTTGATTTTCTCTGCTTCTCGTGCTTTTCAGCTCGTTATATTTACAGCTGCTTTTCAGTGTTATGTTTTGCTTACAATGTATATTTACTGTTATATATTATTTATATATTATGTATATTTACTGTTACTGTTATTTACTGTTATTCATCTGTTAATTAATTCCCCAGGCATACCATGTATCAATCAATCTCACACTTAACGAAAATATAAACTTGGGACGATACTCTTATTTAAAGGATGCATCTGGTGCCTATTACAATCCTTTTGATCGAGGTTTTGTCACCAATTGGCTAGAGTACTTGCATTTTATTCCACCACATAAGCTAGAAAAGCCTGACAAGGAGGCCACATTGTAAGAAGGATAAAACTGCATGAATACTGTATGGTTGGAGTGTGATGGCTCTGACGGACATATATTGGATAGAGCAATTGGCTCTGGAAGTCAATGTTTTCTGCCATTGTTATGTATCTTATGAACTGACATAAGTAGAATCATGTATTTAGCATAGTTCAATAATAGTTGTGGAAAAGTGTAATACATTCTATAAGGATTACTTCTTAATCTCTATCTATCTGGGACAAGTACTTGCTGCCTACTCACAGATTATCCCATGAAGATGTTTGCCATACATTGGGACATACTGACCACCAAGAATATTAATGATTATTAGAATAAGCTACGATTTGCTCTAAGGAAACTTGGTGTCCTTCGGAAGCAATACATTCTATAAGGATTATCTCTTGATCTTTATCCATCTGGGACAAGTACTTGCTGCCCACTCACAGATTATCCCATGAAGACGTTTGCCATACATTGGGACATACTGACCACCAAGAATATTAATGACTATTAGAATAAGCTACAATTTGCTCTAAGGAAACTTGGTGTCCTTCAGAAGTAATACATTCTATAAGGATCACCTCTCGATCTTTATATATCTGGGACAAGTACTTGCTGCCCACTCACAGATTATCCCATGAAGACGTTTCCCATACATTGGGACATACTGACCACCAAGAATATTAATGAATGACTATTACATTAAGCTACAATTTGCTTTAAGGAAACTTGATGTCTTAGAAATCAAAATAGCAGTTGCTCATTGGGGAGGTTATGTATGTGTTTTTGTACTTTGTTGGCAATATGTGAGACATGATAAGATTTTGTAAAAACAACTTGGTTTATCATTAATGGTAACGCAAACACAATTTTTTGATAACAGGGATAATATTACTCAGTATGTTTATGCCAAACAGTCATTTTAAGCTTGTGCTTGAATCGTTCAAACTTTCGGTGTCATTGCTAGCCAAAATTTCTGTTTTTGAACTTTGCGGGGAAATGTGTAATACATAGTTGAGCATTCAAAGGGACATCAACATTGGAATGTATTGATTTTTGAGGAGACTTGATAAATTGATTTTAACTGAATTTAATTGATTAGCTGAGTGTGTAGAGGTTTACTATGCAACACTTAACTGGAAGCTAGATTTTGGTAACTGCCACTGATCCTACTTTTGTTTATCTTCCAAAATGTTTACTCAGTTATGAAAATTGTGTGAATTTGTGCATCATTGATTAGGAAAAAAGCGAAATAATGAAATTGGACAGCTAGTTTAATAAGCATCTATTGTTATTAAAAATATAAATGACTTTACTCAAAATATTATAATTAGAACTTGTAATAGGTATATCATTGTCATTCATCATCATTCTACATGCATTCACTAACCTTGCCTCAAAGGTTCATGAAAGTTATATCTCTGTGTAGTTCTATCGATGCCACATCCAGACAACTGAGCGAATACATACCTATTACATTTCTTGCAATTCATGAGTTAAATGTTTTATGTGACCATGGAATCTTGACCCATCAAGGCTGCCAACCAGTTTTAGTCTTAAATTAGATACTCGTATATTATTATGTAACCTGCAGTCTGTCCTCTATGAGTGGTTATATTAGTAATTCTGTGCCTGCAACTCAAATTTTTAAAAATTATCATCTAAAAGGGTTTTTTTCTTTAGAAATCGATTTTATCACATCTTAATGTGTCATATTCTGACAAAAATGCATCATATGGAAGTATGATATAGTTTTTATAAGTGTATAGGTTGGCTGCCCTGTGTCATGCTTGCTATAATCACTTTTTCACTATTTGTCATTCTTTCTATCCGACTTTGACCCTTTGAGATTTTGTTTATGATATTTGTTATTCTGATAATAGACTTGCAGCCAAGAAAGGTGTAAGTGGCTGTGTAGCCTTTCTGAGAGAGCTTGCAACAAGGGAGATGTAGAATAGACTAAAGTTACGTGACATAAAGGAATGTTCACAGTGTAGGATATTGGAATGGTCCTGCCAAGTGTGATGTAGGATTATGGTCTAGTAAATAAATGACTATTGAGATTGTCAGTTTTGGTACAGAATGATAAAGGGAAAAAAGGAATTATTTAATTGTATATTATCTACAGGAAAGGAACGTCAGTAAGGAAGTGATTAGCAAGAGGTTAGCTTGGAAGTCAGTCATACAAATGGAAGTTAGAATATAGATGAAAGCTAAATGTGATAGTGATGATACGGATTACAATGGTGATGATAGTGATGATGACAATTTCTCTTGGCAGGGGAACATAGAATTGTCAGACGTTTACTTTTGTACTCATAACCTTTTATTCTTTCCAGAAATCAAGAGCTTTCCCATTCCTTACTCACATGGTCTATTAATCTTTTTCCACAAACTACTTTTTGCCATTTAGAATTAACAAGAATAGCTAGAATGTATGCCTTGTAAGATGTTGTAGGAAAGGAGTTATTGTCTGAGGTTAAATTCACGAGTCAAGTGCATTATACTGTCCAGGCATTGTATGTTGCAATTTTATATATTACTTTGTTGGTTACTTATTGCCACTGATCTCACATTTGTACCCACAATTTGAAACTTACTCTATATTTATTTTCAACAAACTAAAATCATACGGTATGTTGTTTTCTTTTGTATTCATTTGTTGTAGTTTTGTGGATGTGAGGCCAAACAAGTCTTTTTATTCATCTATTATAATTTGGCCAATGTGTTTAAGGATAGAAGGAAATTTTTTCAAGTAATGGACTTTTCTTTTAGATGTAAAATTATACAAATACACTTCCTAGGTCTCCTAAGATTATTGATGGTTAGTCTTGCTAGACTTATCCCATTAATTTGTGATTCTCTTTTCTTTTGTCAATTAATCCTATAACAACCACAGCAATAATCTAATGATAACGTACTGTCTTTATATGCTGAGGGTTCAAATTTATAGCTGGGACTTAATAAGTATTTTATTATCGTACACAATGCTTCCCAGCTAAGCATTCAGTGCTTATCAGCAAAGGTATTCAAGTGTAACACAGTTATACAAGTGAGCAAGTCCCCTACTGTAGCATTGACTGTACTAGCATGGATGTTTGGTCCAAAAACTAAGAAAATATAAATGGGAACTGCCTTATACATCAAAGTGATGGAAAGGAAATTTAATTTTACAAAAAATGCATCATTGGTATTCACTGTATCTAGAGAATAGGTTATGAAAACTGTACATCAGACCTGTGTAAGACAATTACAAATTTTGAGTTCATTATTATTACTTTATGAATGTATACTGCTGTCCCGAATAAATGAGCGCAATTGTATGCCCAAAAGTAACATAGCACCTGAACAGTATAGGCTACTGAAGACAGAAAACATATTGAGATGATCTAAACTTCATCCCCACAGTTTTCCAATAATGATAGCACAATAGCCCATGTTTGAGAGTGAACCAGCAAAGGCTGCTGAGAAAGAGTATTCCGATATTCGTTTTCTGCTCTGATATCAGTATGCAACTAGACAGGAAACAACTCAACAACTTAAAAGATCGTGATAAATGCAACTTCTTAAGTCAATTTTCTTACGCAATTTTTAATGCATACAATTTACAAGAAGTGACAAAGTTATCATATGGTGAAACAGGCTGAAGCACCCTTTATTTGACACCATTTTCATGAATCACTTGACCTTGTTTATAACCATACAAGCTAAATATTTATGACTTTGGATATACCTCGACAAAAAACATATTTTGCCTTTGAATAATTAGTTTTTTAGGATTTCAAGTTGCTCGCTAAACAACAGCTAAAGTCTAGTTTATAAAAAGGAAAGAAAATATTCAATTAACTCATCTAGAAAAGAGAGGGCATAATTCTACTTATATACAACAGATCTACCAGTTTAGAAACAGAGTTACTAGTAATGAGCAGTGAACCTTTTCAACAAGAGCACATAGGCAAAAACAATATTGTGAATTTTCTGTTCAGTTTGCAATAATCACATACAGCTAGCTCTCTCTCTGGAGCATTTGGTACCTCATATTATAGTTTACATTTACGATGTGTCCACTTTATTAAGGTGTTCAATTGATTTAAGCATCCACTTTAATGGGGTATCTACATTATTTAGGTGTCCACTTTAATATGAGAGAGTTGACAGTATAAGGACTCAAGAGAGCTTTTATTATAGCCACTAAAACTGAAAATTAATAGACGAATACAACTTTGAAAAGCTTTCAGCTCATGACACGATGAACTTTAATCGTTCATGGCTTTCAGCAAGTCGACAAAGACTTAATTTTTTTAGAAAACATCTGTTAGTTCAGCAAGCCAACCTTGATCCTAAACCATTTGAGTATAGTTCTTGATAGCTAAAATATTACCTAATCTTTTAGTTGTACACCAGCATCAATAAGCATCTGTTGCAGCTTTCCACAATTATAGAGTTCAACTGTGTGATCACCACCACCAACATAATTTCCATTGATGAAGACACTTGGTACACTTCTTTTGCCAGTTATCTCCAGCAAGGCATCCTAATAACAAAATAATACATTATACAGTGCAAGGAAGACTGCCGTTCAAATTTTCAAAATTAATACCTTGCACAGATTGCAAGGACTTGCCTATTCAGTCAGACAGATATGTTTTACCTCATAAAGCGTAGATTCAGTAAACGAGAAATTGGCGGAAATGTTATGTACAATTAGGCTAAATAACATTGGTCATATTAAGCTTAATCGTAGGATGGAGGTTAAGCCAAAACGCTTGCACAATTCCTGATCATAATCACCTACAAGTTGTCTATGCAAAACCACTACCGTATATTGAAAGGGAGCATATAAACTGGACCTTATTCCTGAGACCAGCTCTGTTGATTTCCTAAACTAACAAAGTATAATACATAGTAGAATCTGAGGCTGTTATGCCATAGATGTGTGAAGTAAGGACTACCAGCAATAGTGGTCACAGCGCTTTATACGCTAGCGCAAAAACCAGGAATCTTCTAGCTGACTCGCGTAAATATTTAAAATTTCTATTAATTAAATGCACAGAGCCCGCATGGGACTGCGAGTCTGAAAATCACGTTTGGAGTATATCTATGACCTATGGAACTGATAGTTTCCAGTATGGAACTGATAGTTTCCAGTATGGAATTGATAGTTTCCAGTATGGAGTATGTTTGTTTCCAGTATGGAGTATGTTAGTACCCTTTTGAAGTGAAATCAATCTACACACGACCCTTTGACAACCTAGGCGTTATGCTTAGGGTACGCCGGACTAAGACTTAGTGATGCAAATATTTTATGTTCGTCATTATAGTAGGACATTACCAGTTTTACTCTTTCGAGTGTTTGTAGTCTTAGTGAGTGAAACGACGGGCACAATAGTAAGCAAAAAACGATAGATATACCTGCATGGGTCCCATATTTTTGCAAAGATCAAGCTCGTGCACTTTCATATCACGAGCCCCGGCATCTTGCATGACAGCCTTCGCCTTTAAACAGAAGGGTCAATATGTTTTCGAGAACATGACTACTTTATCTCGTGCGATTAGCTTCCTTGCTAAACTTAAAAAGCTTGCTGAAGCCATAGTACTTCCCTCGTATATATACTGTGACAAGCAAAGTATAAAAATTAAGAAATGCTTGCAAAGATAAAACCAGCGCTTGTCCTTTTACTCCAAACTTGTCATTATTACATGTTAAGCCTAAACAGACTCCTATTGAAGTCGGAGCAACAATGTCGTCTCGAATGTCGGTCATTTAAGTCACCCACTCGTTCACAAAGAACAGCTTTAGAGGTTGCCCAGACGAGAAAAGCGAGCCTCACACCTCACACGGGTGCAATATTGGAAGATTATGACTTTTGTCAAAACAGTGGACATGCTTACTCCATCATTGGCAACCCATACTCTTTTATATCCTGGCCATACCCCTGTGTGAAAGAACAAAAGTCCTTGGGACACCTATAAAAGTTGAAGAAAAAGCTTTCAAGCCGCAAACTTGTTTATCCATAACCTTTGGTAAACCACGCACCCTTAAACAGTGTTGTTCTGTCCACCAGATACCTGCTGTGACGATGAAAATGGATTTTGTCCGTTTGTTTATACACTTAACTCAAAATGCAACAGTGTTTGGGGGAGGAGAGGTTTAAAAGATACGTGGAAAAGAAAAATGCAAAGTGTCCCAGGACTTTTTTCTACGATTGTAGATATGTTTTGGTGTTGTTGATGCCTTTCCTACTAGGCTAAACATATCAGATACCAAATGTATCAAACGACACTCCAATGCAACAAACTCCAAAGACACGATTACCCTATCCGTGCACTAAAAGCAACTGAAATTGCCATTTCTACTAAAAAGCTTATTCACATAAAACTTGATTTCAAAAATACATGAGGAGGAAACGTCAACTATGGTAAAAACAATATTTACAATTAAAAAAAACAAGTCATAAAACAGGGCCTAATTACATGTGTAAAACAAAGGGTCAGATTTTGTGGCAATGTTGCCTCTTAAGCCCTGGCGTTTTGCTTTCTATTTTTAGATGGTATGAAGATACAACGAAAACTAAGTTGGTAAAATAATTTTCATAGCTGTTATTTTTACATGCTTGGGTTGCTTTTAGGTGTACATAAATACGCGAGTTCCTTGCTCTTCTCAGATGCTGACTGACGCGTGTTAAATCATGCGTCAGAATAAGAAATAGGTAATATATAGGTTACACATAAGATTCAGCGATACAGAAAGACTTATAGCTATCGATGATATTTATATACCAACCTTTGATAATGAGAGAACTCACAACTGAATGCTCAAGTCCTTACAATACTTGCTTGTAAAATCACTGGTTTTCTATTAAAAAGGGATCAAAGTATTGGAATTTGAAAAAACAATGATACAGAGGAAACCAGTGAGGATGCGAGACGCCACTGGGTGGGCGGGGGTAAGAAAGTAAATGGGATTTGGGGTGTGTGAAAATGTTTAACCACGCCCTTTTTACTAAGGGACACATCCTTACCCAGGTCTGGGAAGCATCCCTTTTAGTTTGGAGAAAAGCCCTTCTCAACATGCGATGTTGCATTTTAGTACGATGTAGTACATAAAATGCGATGCTATTGTTGTCAAAACTAAAGTAAAAATACTTAGAACACATATTACATTGAAATACCCTAATATCCCATAATTTTATGTCATTTTTAGCAAAATTTGGGTAGCCATGATTTTCAAGAGTGGGAGGTAACTAAGCCCTCATGACCATCCTGCCATCTTTAATTCAGTGCAATTCGATCTTCTGACGTCATCATTTTTGAATGTCATGTGGTCGTTGTGTTTATCATGTTGTGATTCCTCGTTTCTGTTGGTGGGGATGAGAAGGTAAGTCCAATAAATCTTAAATAATTAGTCCTGATTTCGAATTTTTCTGATTACCTTTGTAGGTATAACGCCACTGATGCTGCAGTGTAATTATTTTCACAGAAATTGGTCCGTCCAAAAAAGCTCAACGCTGAAATGTCAGCGTGAACTTCGAGAGTATCGTCAGCATGAGCGCTAGTTGGATCTGTTACAACGTTCACTGGATTTATGTGATAGACCAGGCAATGTTTTTTAAAATTTATACTATAACTAGAAAGGGCATGCTCTGTTATGCGGGGCAATTATTAGGACCAGACTGAAAATTCGCAGTTGTCCATGGCTCCGTAGGGCATTTTTCGACAATTGACAAATTACATCACCATGGAATGTTTACATAGATACAGAGTGAGTGTTCTGATGAGAGGAGTATATTGACATTCGGTTTTGAATGGACTATGTAAATGGTAAGTTTAGTGGCGGATGAGTGTGGATAAATTTACTTATTTTCCTGTCGTCCGATGGACTTGAGACTTCGTGAATGAATGGTTCCCTGATGGGCGAGTGAATGATCGCACAGTGAGACTAGCCAGGAACATTATGTGAGCGATGTAAGTATGTTAGGGAGTCTTTCCTGTTTTGAATAATAAATGGCACGATTTTGGTGTCGACGTATTGCCTGTAAGAGTTAAAAGTGCCGATCTATCAATTCGCTGGTTAGCTAGTAGGTTGGTGAGTTGTTTAATCAATTTATTGATTGGGTCATAAGTCAATTGATTTATTTGGTGCTCAGTCGTATGGTTGAACATCTTATACATTTGTTGCTTATTTGGTTGACCACACGAAAACTCGTGTCTTTTATTACATTTTTGCACCCACACATCTTTAAGTAAGTCAAGTGTGAGATGGTTGTTCTTTTGAAGGAATTGATGCTTGGTATACACTGCATGGTTTTCCCTTTAACAGAGGCAGTCACACATGTACACATAAGCACACATGCATATTGAGTCACAAGTGCTTTTCACTGCATGTACAAAGTGTTATTTTGTTAAAATAAAGCAGTACTTTGATGTTTGACACATCCAATGTCCTTTGATATACTTTGATTGCTTACAGAACTCATAACACTTTTGTATAAGTTCCAAGTGGTAATTTTTAACAATAGAGAATAGTTGTGTGAATTGCACAAACAAATGAGTTTG
The DNA here is from genome assembly GCA_024741275.1 of Chironex yamaguchii. Lineage (NCBI taxonomy): Eukaryota > Metazoa > Cnidaria > Cubozoa > Chirodropida > Chirodropidae > Chironex > Chironex yamaguchii. Next base: position 8,988 of record JANTCA010016321.1, on the reverse strand, counting down.
CCAGTGTGTTTTGCCACACATGTGTTGTTTTATTCCCAAAATGAACTGACACTGACCAGAACATGTTTAATCTTGTTACCCAATATTTGAGAAGTGTCACATCTGCTTAGAAATTGATACACTACTAAGCTTTTTTGTGTGGTAGGTACACAATCCTTATCAATAGATTGTTGGGGAACACTGTAATAAGAGCTTTTACCTTGTTAAAATGGATATTAAGTGTAAATTAGGAAAACTTTGTTTCTTTTTTCCAATTTTCACCTTTTTAGTCCACGTTTTTATTTCTTCCTCTTGAAGATAAGGTTATGGCAGGCCGTGATCTGACCGTCAGTTTCCATAGGTTTCAAGATGAATATTCTGATGAAGAACAGCTGATTTATGAAGATGATGATGATGAAGATGAGGAGATTATTAGTTCATCAGAAGTGACAAATGGGGTGACACAGACAGAAAAGGTTGAGCTGCCAAATGGGGTTGAACATGAACTATTTGTAGATTCAACACTCAATTCATATTCACAACCGTCCAATCACATATGGAACTTTCAGACAAAATGTGGGTATGTAGCAATAATAAGTGGGCTCTGGTGCTTTTATTTTTTTTGTGTGAGAATGAAAATCCAGGCCTTTTCATGTAGAAATTGTCACCAGGACGGTAAATCGCTCACATTGATAAGCTTAGGAGGGTGATTGCCCCTCAAGAATTTTTATCCGAGACATCCTCCAAGGTATTACTGTAATGGCCTGACCACACTTCTTATCATTTGGTTGAAGGTTGCAGAAATTTCATTCTTGAAACATACACAATGATACAGACTTAGCGATGGTAGACCAAGCAATTAACGAACTGTGCAATGATACTGACTGAACGATTGATGAACTGTCCACTTTGGAAAAAAGAGTGTCAAAAAAGTATGGCGGAAGCTCTTTTTTGGTGACAGGCCATTATCGCTTCTGTCTTTGTCTAAAATGGATGGCTGTAAATCAGAATCCATTTTGTTTCTTTAGTTTAGGAACTAAAGAAACAAAATGGGGGCAAAACACGTTTTTGCAAGGGTGGTCAAGAGCCTTCATAAATCATTTGGTGAGGGTGAGGGCAATAGCCCTCATCAAACGAAAAGGCCTGGAAAATCCTTTATATTGCAGTCGTGTAATTTCATTGGTTCAGATGATAATTGTGGCGAAATGATATTAAATTTGATGATGATTAATATTTATAGAGAAAAAGATAGGACCAACAAATCAATGACCTTCTGTTTGCGACATTCTTAGTTCTCAATCATTAAAGCATTATTCCTTAAGAGGTGGATTTAAAGATGCTATTATTAACGCTTTCCATAAATAAATTCATTTGTCTATATAAGCTTCTGATCATTCATAAATTCATTTCTTTATTAATTCATGCATGCATGCATCTACCCATTCATGTTTGTCTATTATCATTTCCCCGTTTTAACCTATTCTCAAATTCGTGAACACAGCTTCCTTTGTGCTCCTTGGCTACTTGTTATTTGTCTTTATTCATGTATACAAGTTCACTTATTGTTTAGATCATGTTATGTTATGTTTGTGCTTTTCCTTAATTTTATTCTCAAGGCAACTTCGCTTCAAACTTCATCGTGTTATGGATCATTTGATCACAAGGTATGATTTTTTACGTTTCCAACATTATGAGGAGTAACTTTTAGAAATATTGAAATCAGTTTGTTCTGAAAAAGTGCCAAAGTAAGCTATGAGTTCATAGGATGAACCGTTGACATTTTTAGTTACCTGTAGCATCCATTGGAGGTAAATACTATTTAAGTGGTGTACCCATTTGTCATCTTTTGGCATTTTGTACCAGGATTGTCAAAACATTTGATACTGTTCTAGCCTTAAAAAATTTGGTAGTCAGTTGTATTTTGGCATGTGTTATACTAATATCATTGGAGTTATATTGTAATATGCTGGTGGGATGTTTCCAGTTATGTGCTGACATTTGGATTGGTGTTCCTCCTTTGCAATTGAAGATGAGCAGAACTTCATTTCACTGAGGCAGTGGGGTGAGTATGAAGATGGCTGATCAGTCTAATCCTTGCACGAAAAGTTCTGTTACAGTGGGGACAGGGTATGGATGATGCTGACCTAAGTTGCGATTTTGCATCTTTTCTGCACTGGTGCTCTGCTACCTTCTCTGTAATATCCTTTTTCTCAACGGCTTTGACACCAGTTTTTGCAGTGGAATGCAAGGAAGAGTGGTCTGCCACTGTCATCCTACAGGAGGCATGAGGAGTTCCATAATGTTTGAGGGAAGCGTCCACAGTGTCTTTGAAGCACAGTTTTGGTCATCCAAGAGAGCACTTTCCTGATTTCAGTTTGCTGGCCCAGCAAAGCTGAGAACACATGATGATGGCACGAATGCTTTCCATGTGTGCCGGCTGTAGCACTTAAGTATCATGGACTTTGTAGTGTCACTTGATATAGAGTAGGGTCCTGACACATCTCACAAGGAAGGCATTGAGCTATTTGGAATATGGGCTATAGACTATCCAGGTTTCACATCCATACAGCAAGGATGGTAATATCACAGCTTTGTACGCTTTGAGCTTGGACTCAATACATAGTCCTCTGTGATCCCAGACATTGTCTTTCAGTCTGCCAAAGGCAGCACTGGCTCTAGCAAGTTTCAGGCAGGTGGCCTATTCTTCGAGACAGATGGAACGTGACAGAGTGCTGCCAAGGTAGACAAACTTGTCTCATATGGTATGTTTCTCGCCATTACAATGATGTTGGGTTCTGTGCATGAAGCTCCAGGGGTGGGCTGGTGCAGGACGTCTGCCTTTTTGGTGGAGATGGTGAGGCTTAAATTACTACACTGCATGTCTGCCTGGGTAAAGTTATTGAATACACAGCCGTCAGCAAAAAGGAAATCATGGGCTGTATTTTCACACACTTTGGTCTTCACTTGAAGCCTGCTGGGATAACAAAGACCACCATCTGTGCGGTAGTGGAATCTGTCTCCAATTGAAATGCTGAACCATGAGTGATGCTCTTGCGCAGTCCTTTATGGCAGACAGTATCAAAGGCGTTAGTCAGATCCACAAAAGTTGTGTACAGTCTGACATGCTGCTCTTGGTACTACTGGTGGAGTTGGCAAGCTGCAAGAATCCTGTCTGCAGTGCTGCATCCTGCCCGAAAACCACACTGGCTTTCAGGAAGTAAGTCACATTCAAGATGAGCTCGGGATAGTTCATCAGGATGCATGCCAAAATCTTCGCAGCAGTTGAAAGGAGAGAGATGTCACAGTGTTTGTCACACAAGTTTCGGTTGTCCTTACATTTGTAGAAATAGATTATTGAGACATCTTTAAAATCCTTTGGTATTTTTTCTTGCACCTTCGTAGTGTTGAATAGGCTTGTGAGGCATTCTGTCAGTTTTGGGCCAGCAGATACGTAGATTTTTGCTAGGATAAAGTCGGCACCCCGTGTCTTGCCGCTAGACAAATGCTTGATGGCTTTGACAATTTCTTCTGTAGATTTTTGCTAGGATGGAGTCGGCACCCCGTGTCTTGCTGCTAGACAAATGCTTGATGGCTTTGACAATTTCTTCTGTAGATTTTTGCTAGGATGAAGTCGGCACCCGGTTCCTTGCCACTAGACAAATGCTTGATGACTTTAACAATTTCTTCTACAGTGAGAGGATCTGCCAGTGTGTTGTTGACTGGGACTTTTGGTAGTCTGGCTGTTGCTTCCTCGATGATAGTGGATGGCCGTTTGAGGACTGAATTGAACTGTTCTGCCCAGCTCTCAAGTAGCTCCTCTTTGCCCGAGACCGGAGTTTTCCCATCAGCACTATGCAGAAGGGAGGATCTGGAAGAGGCAGGACCAAAGACAGTTTTGTGAGCGACTGGATGTTGTCTGTGTTTAGGCTCAACCACTCATCATGCATGCATCGCAGCTCCAGCTGTGCTGCTTGCTTGGCTGCATCAAAAGCATCTTTCCTGGAGTTGGATGAGGAGTCAACGAGGAGAGCTCTGTGGCTCAGGTGTTACTCCTCGAGTAAGGCCTGGATGTGGCTGTTGTTGTCATCAAACCAAACCATTCCTGGTATTTACGAGTGGTGGGACCAAAGGTAGCAAAAGTAGAGGCATCGATATCATCTTGTAGCTGCATCCACGCTATTTCCACTTTTTCATCTGGGTCTGTGTTTGGAGACTAAAGCTTGCTCTCTAGGTCTTCTACTAGTTCGTGCCGGATGTGGTCATTCTTGAGCTTGGAGACATCCAGTGGCTTGGGGACTTCGGTGATTTGGGGCGTTCTAGGTGGGGTGATGTGTAGATACATCTTGGAAATCAGCAGACGGCGTTCAACCCAGCATTCTGCACAACACATGGTCTTGGTGACTCTTATGTCCTTTCTATCCCTTAGCCTGATAATGACATAATTAAGGAGATTCCAATGCTTGGAGCGTGGATGCATCCATGAAGTCTTGGTACGGTAGGGGAGACGAAAGACGGTGTTTGTGATTAAAAGACCATGAGCAGCACAAGTTTCAAGAGACGAAACCCATTACTATAGCACTTCATTCCTCATTTCAACTTCCTGTGACGTATGGCGACTGCCAAACCAAGCTTTGAAGTCATCAACAATGTTAAGCGTGTCTTGGCACAGCTGAGATAGCAGCTTTCAGGTCCTCATAGAATCTTTCTTTTACCTCGTAAGGGTTGGTCATATTAGGGGCTTAGGCACTGGTCAGTGTGGCAAACCTCTTCTTGGGGATTGGGGGACGAGCCGTCATCAGATGATCGTTTTCTCCCTTGGTTGGAGCTTTGAGCCTGTTGGCCAGGTTGCTCTTCATGGCGAAGCCAACTGTGTCTCAGGACGTTCGCCATTGCCGCATCCAATCTAATCTTGTGTCACTGAGGTCGGCGATCTTCACTTTGTAGTGGGCTAATTCACTGGCAACAAGGGCTGTTTGTTTCATTGGTTGGTCAGGCCCGGCGCGATCTAATAGCATGCACACGTTCCATGTGCCAAACGTGATTGGGGTTACCTTTGATATCTTCTTTTTGAACACTCTTCTTACTGCTGTATTGGGACAACCGCCCTTCGCCCGGTCTAATTAGCGTGTGCTATAACTGTATTGTATTGGTTTTAATGAAAAACCATCAATCTGAATGAGGTTTTTCGAGTTGATATTCCTTGATTATATATTTGTGTTATTCCCGATCACATTGAAGATAAAGTTTTCATCCTTCATTGGCTGAATTGAGTTGACTGGAATTTTCTGTGCCAAATTTTAATGCTATGATAGAAGTTCTTGTCAAAATTTTAGCAATAAGATATCTTTTCCTTGTTTCCTTCTTTTTTCTTTCTTTTCCTTATTATATTTTTCTTGTCCTCCCTTTTTAGGCTAATAAGTCTACTTCTGGTCATTATAGATGTCATTCTTATTTGTGTTGCACTAGCATTGGATGAAAAGCAGAAGGTAATAACCAAACGTACATAAATATGTTAGGGCTGCATTTGATTAATAAACAGATGTTTGTAACTGCTCGTGTAATTCAACCCAGTAGGAACTGATGAAGGATGTAAGCAAGGAAGAGACAATGGATCGATCAAAAGGTGATAAATACTAGACTGACTTCATCATGTAGTGAGGAGGATACCAATCTGAGACTATCTGGTTTACTCTTGATTACTATAGAATAGACCTCAGAAAGTAACTTTGATCAGACTTAAAAGGCATTGTAGGAAGTGCAATTCACTGAGTTATGTTAATTGGATAGTATGCCGACGTACTTTTTCAAAATTATAGACATTAGCATTGACTTTGTGACTACTTTTTATGTTGTAGACGTTCTGGTTATTTTTGTCTCATTTTTCCACTTAGGAATTTGAAATTATAGCACTTGTCATAGCAACGTACTTCATGATTGAACTGGGATTGAGAATATTTGCCTGGGGGTATGTATGATAGTAGTGAATGATTTAAGTAATTTTGACAACAGCCAAATGAATACAAATACATTAGATTTGGTATTGCAAAAATATCTGTAATATTACAGTAAACTGTTGTAAGTGATGAACTCCGCTATATTTGCGGTATTTTGGTTGTAGTCAAATGAAGGTCTGTTTTTGGTGCTGACATAATTGTATGAACAGGTAATGTGCTGATATATCTGTTTTTAAACTTTTGCACCATTTTTTTCTTCTGTTATGCCATGCTTTATTGGGACATAATAGTTTTTATTTCTATAACACGAGGTAGACTTTACCATGCTTACTTATTATAGTGTAGAAACAGAAATGAGGTGAGCGTCCAACTTCAATCACCTTTTCTCCCAACTTGGGTCACAGGATTACCCGTACGTTACTTGCTTCTAAATTATAGTCATTTTTATTTAACTTCAACATAGCAGCAGCCATTATGTCTTTCTTCACCAAGCCCCTAACTCACCACCCTTCAGTTCATGTCTTTAATACTTGCTTCCAATAATGTAAGCCACCACACATCTCCAACCTTACAGTTGCTCCTTTATATAAAAATTAATTTGTTACCATGAATGAAATGTGAAGTTTTCTTCTTTAGAAAAGAATTTTTCAAGCATTGGGTTGAAATACTTGATATGGCTGTTATAGTGGTGTCCTTTTTGGTAACAGCAATTTTCACAGGAAGGGAAATAAGCAAGAAAAGTAATCATTTGTCACGGTAAGTAAATGATCTTTACCCAGTCACAGATATATTAAAGTGCACCAGCAGAGCTGATTTATCTGAAGATCTTAATGATTTGGCGAAAGTGAAATGATCCTGCTCGTATATCCAGATATAATATGAAAGTAATAGCATAAAATACCTGTACTCTATGCTTTGTTTTGGAGTAAAACATTTTCTCTGCTGATTACATTGATTGTACTGATAAATCACATCCTTTGTTGTAAAGACGGGTAAGGTTGCTATTCCCAGAATAATTCATATTTTCAAAACTATTTTTTACTAGGATGTGATCTGTTTAACAGCTTGTGCTTCACTCTTGACGTAAACAAGCGTGAAACCAAGATCCTCTGTAAGTTATATTGATGCGGAAACGTGGAAAATAACAAAGCTGTCGTAATCTGAGCTCACTTGAGGGTATTCTGTTTGCAGTCATAAAGTCTGTAGTGTTTATTGGTTGTTGGCAAATGAGTGTTTTTAGCTGGGTTAGAGCCGGCATGGTAGAGTGGATAAGACGACGATCTTGCAAGCCAGAGGTTGTGAGTTCGAACCCGCGTCACCACAAACAAAATACCATTGGTGCGAGAACGTAACATGAGCCCATTCTCATAAAGAGCTCGCTTTCTAGTAATTTCCCTAACCGTGGCATGGGAATCAGCTACGCTCTATAACGAGTATGCTACAAAAAGATAAAAGACCTGAAGCAAATTCTGCTTTATCCATTCTGCACATATTCTGATTTGTGTTTTTATTATTAGGTTGGTTATTATTGGTCGTTCCGTGCGTTTTCTGCTTCTTCTACGTCTTATCACTGGACGCAAACATATGGAAAAGGCTTCTCGCCATCTTGTATGTAGACCCTTTATTTTAGATGCTCATATTATAATTAATGAAGTGTACAAAGTGTTTGTGTTTGGTATATAATTTGAGGTGAATGATTACATAATATGAAGAGATCTTCCAAGCTAGACACTTCGCAAGTATGTATTTTTGACAGTAAAGGAAAATTTTCTAAGCTGCGTCGATGAGAATGGAGTGTTGTTCGTTTGTTTGTTGATTTTCCGTTTGAGGTGTTGTGCTGTTGGCAACGCATACATGTTGGCCATTTTTACTATAAGTATTATATAGATAAAATAGTTATAATATATATAGGTATTTTGGCAATAATTGCAGAGGGAATCAAAGTAGTGGATTCCTTGTCATTCCTCTTGATACGATGAGTTTCACTGTTTTAAAGATTTGCACAGCATGATACATCCAGGGCTTGTCGTTTTTGCAATTCTTTTGTCAGTATTTTGTTGTTTCAAGGAATGGAAACTATTACAGCAATAGAAAATGTTACGAATCTATTACCATTTCTCATTTTTTCTGGTTTTTTGCTGAAAGGTTTCACAGAATAAAAGAAGATACCAAAAGGATGGGTATGACCTGGATCTCACATACATTACTGGTAATATATTTTACTTGCATCTCCTGTTGATACCTTTTAGAAGTAAAGTAGAACATGGCATTTTCTAGTATGCTAATTAATACTATTTGAGTATGCTTGATGTTTAATGTTTTGTTTTGTATCTGTTGTGCTGTTTATTAGATTTTCGTAACTAAATTTTGACGGGCATTGTGTATAAACTTAATGATGTGCATTTATTAGCGCCAAGAAACATACTTTGGATTAACAAGCCTCATATTTGTCTTGTTGAATATTTACATTCTGACTTTCCTTATGTAAATAATAAACACAAATAAAACCACGTTGTTCATTCCATTCTTCTCCTTAGAGCGGGTCATTGCAATGTCTTTCCCGTCATCAGGGAAAACATCGATGTACAGAAATCCCATTGCGGTAGGTTCGAATGGCATAGAGTTAATGCTCTCTGTAATCATTGTAAACATCACCACTATAATCGTCCTCTCCTGCACGTCATCATCTATATCATTGTCGCACTCGTTGTTATCATCATCTGTCATTGTTGTTATCGTTATCAGTCATTGTTGTCATCATCATCCATCATTGTTGTCATCATCATTCATCATTGTTGTTATCATTATCCGTATCATTATCCGTTATTGTTGTCATTATCATCCATCATTGTTGTTATCATTATCCGTATCATCATCCATCATTGTTGTCAGCATCATCCATCATTGTTGTCATCATCATCCATCATTGTTGTTATCATTATCCGTATCATTATCCATCATTGTTGTCATCATCATCCATCATTGTTGTTATCATTATCCGTATCATCATCCATCATTGTTGTCAGCATCATCCATCATTGTTGTCATCATCATC
>JANTCA010016310.1:0-25325 GCA_024741275.1 Chironex yamaguchii | reverse complement strand
TTGTTTGATCCTGTCACCCAATCTTTGAGAAGTGCGACCTACATACCGAGCTTCACATCGGCACAAAAATTAATATATTACTAAGATTTTTTGTGTGGTAGGTACACAATCCTTGTGAATGGATGACAAGATCTTTCTAGTCGTAAAAACAATTCTTGGATTTACAGCAGAGAAACACTTAACTACAGCTTTTTTAATCTGGGTTTCTATGCGGATAGAAACATTACCTAGCCAAGGAAGTCTTAGGTATACGGGACATTTTTGAGGCCCAAAAGGCTTTACAGTTTCAAATTCATTGATCTTTTCTCGAAGAATTCTAGAAACAACATCCTCTGGATAACCGGTTTCAAGGAGAATAGATTTTATCTTCCCTAGTTCCGACTTTAATTTAGATTTTGAACAGGTACAAAGTGCTATACTGGCAAGTGTTCTGATGAGCTTGATTTTCCTCTTTTTTGGACAAAAAGAATCTCAACGAATGAACTGACCAGTAAAAGTAGCTTTTCGGTAAACTGTTGTTAGCAAATTAGTGTCAGTTTTTCCACCAAAACATCAAGAAAAGGTAATAAACAGTCTTGTTCTTTTTCAACCGGACTTTGACTTGGATTCTTCCAATAATGTTTTGTTTCTTCATTTTCTCTTTCTTTGTTTCCTTTCTTGTTTATGATTGGCTAGTTTTGCTATATGTTTCGTATGAATAGGCTGCCATATACATAAACTTTCCTTTCTGATGTTTCATACTCTGAAGAGTGTCAGACGAAAAAAGCTTTTAAGTTTGATTTTAGCGCAATGTCGCTAATTTTCAAGGCGATTTTTAAGATAGAATTCCTTTCAGAATTGATACTTAGAATGGGCAACGGCTTACAACAATTATACATACATTTTAAAGAATTGTTACTCACTGAACACTATGATTTGTATATGATCGATGACTTCACCCTCTGAATTCTTAATGCGACATTCGTATGTGCCATCGACTCCTTCTTTAACAGTGAAATTGAGAAAAGTGCCCATGGCTAACGTAGTAGGAGATCCAAATTTGGTCCAGCGAATAGAAGGAGTTGGATATCCTGTTCCATCGCATGAGCATTCGTAAACTCTTGTATTATCAGCTTTGGTTGTTAAATTGCAGGCTACAGGCTTCGTCACCTCAGGTTTAACTAGGAGAAAAATAACACATATATGACAGAACAAAATTGATGCTGGGAAGGTTACTGTAAATACATTAATTATAAGGGTTTGATTCCGTTTCCTGTGGATCCTTTATTAGTTCCAACACTTTTTGACCACCCGCGTAGAAATCATTATCCTACTCGCAAACCTCGTCTCAATGATGATCTTGGCAAATGGCATATTTTTCAAAGTACCCTAACAGAATCATACTTTTGATATTGAGACACCTTTTTAACAGAGAGAGAGAGGGCTAATATGTTATCAAAACGTATTTCTTGAACAGGGGAGCAAAATTTTACAACTGATTGTAAAAATACGTAAGGGTTGACAAATTTAGAAACTCGTGTAGCTGGTCTAATCAGCTAGTATGCCAAAGAATATAGAGTAATTTAAAGTTACTACATTCATTATAAGCTAACGTCTGCTAACGTTTGATTATTATTATGTACAATACTTCCTCAAGCTATTCTCACCTCCCATCTATCTATCTATCTATCTATCTATCTGTCCATTCATGTCCCTATTTGTCTATCAATTAATGAATGAATAAATAAATCAAACAAATAACAAATGGATATATGCGTATACCTTGGCACGCAAATAAAAAATTAATCAGGCAATTAAGTTTACCTCTGACTTTGACATCAAATGTCATGTTTGGTCCTTGTCCAATGTTGTTTATTGCTGTGCATTGGTATAGGCCCGTGCTGGATTTCTGCAGAAAAGAAAAGTATGATAATTTGCTTGACTCCGTATCGAGTATTCCAAAGAGTTACTGTCAGTCTATTGACGTTGGGCAAACTATCATACGCCTTGGCCTGGTTACTAATTTTTCAACGAGGTACTTGAAGATGTTTTAATAGTATTTTGATAACAATTGCCACATCAGAGGATAAACGCCCTGTTAAAATGAGCACAACGGAACTTGATGCGTAGTTGCATAACTGTTGCATATCCAGTTTTATGTTAAATCAAGGCATATGAATGTGAATGGAGACTTCTGACTTTATACCGTGAACTATGTACCAATGCTACTTATGCGAGGAGACTTTGATGATTTTCATGAGCTTTGCCCTGATGAGCTCTCTTCCAGCTCTACAGCTCGCTCTCACATTATTTACGCAATAACCAAAATAGAAATTACTGAGGTTGTACAATGAATTGTGAAGAAACACGTACAGTTTGAAGGTCGCCCTTGGAAGGGTAATACCTCTTTTGTGTTTGTTGCAATGCTTTTGCCGTGCAAAATTATACTTAATACAACTGACACCTGCAAAGCAAAAAAGATACTGTGGTAGCTGAAGGGTAAAACAAGGAAGTGACTTAAGACATAAATATCTACACTCATATCATTACCACCATGGAACGAATGCCGGTAAGCTTGTGTAACTGTAGCGGTGATCCACCGAAAAATATTCCGCAATTCGTCGACTGATTTGAATTTTGGGTCTTATCAGTTTGAGAGGAGGTATCCAATTTACAAATGCCATGGCTTGATCTAAATAAAACAATGTGTTGTAAAAGATTTTAATTATAAAAATTATAAATTGTCTGGTTTTGGTAAAGAAAGGCATTAACAGTCATTCTTTTAAACTCACAGAAGCTGACGTTATCTGTATAGACGATGAGGTTTGACTTGGAAGAAGATTTTCATCTTTCTTCCAAATGTAAGTATGAACAGGAGGATTTGCATCCACATTGCACATTAATGTTATCTTCTGCTCTGCATTCACAGTAATGTTTTCCGACAAGACACTTGCCACTGGTGCATCTAAGGGAAACCAAAAAAACAAAAACGGTTGTAGATATGTTCAGTTGCTCATTTACATTTAGAAAAATAGTTTAAATGTTTAAATATTACAAATTCGGCTATGTTTCTAGGTAGCTCGGTAAATATTTTTCCTTTTAAACGTACTGAAAATAAGATAATCTTTTTCTTATCCTTAGTAATATATAACAGGAAGAAATTTAATTCTAATTCCTTAAATGCTAAACTATAAGTAGTATGAGTGATTACTGGCGATGAACAAGTTTAAAACTTAAACAAAAACGTATATTAAATATAACATATTAAACAATTTTTTCTGCCGGCCGTATTGGAGTTTCTTCAGGTGTAACATTGATTGTAAAACTGAAACTTACATTGTATATCAAGGAATGTTGTCTGCTCCCTTTTGCCTGCAACATCTGAGGCTCTACATATGTAGTGTGCAGTATCAGCTTTAGATAAAGAGGTTAGGGTGAGGTTGCTGAGGAGGGTTGTTTGAGTAGCACCCTTGGAAACGATGACTGTGGTGAATCCATTTACTATAGAATTGTTGTTTTTCAGCCAGGTAATTTTTGGTGAAGGATGACTTCTCACTTCACATGTGATAACGATAGATTGGGAAACAGTCCTGTTTTCCCTTGTGGGCATTATTTTGGTAAATTCAGGAACATCTGTTATAAGATTAAAAAGCGTAGAGGAAACAATAATATGATATAAAACATTCAAATTGGCAAAAAATAACGATGAAGTATTCAAGACAAATTTACTTGAAGTTATTAACACTAAATATTTTTAAAAAGGCTATACGCTTTTTAGCGTGTTAAAGAGACATAAATCAAGCATGAACAAATTCCAAAGTTACATGATAACATTAAAAATACGACAAAAAGATGAAATAAATATGTGAAGGCAGTTGCAGCAAAGGAAAATGCCAAAGGCAATTTAAGTAACTTTTCTAGAAGTTATTAAATTTTAGTTTTCTTGCAAACTCAGCTGCAAAATCTCCAGGGAGACAAAAGTTTAAGAATATCTAGGATGGAGATGCTTAGGACGGGTTATCAAATCGTAACCCAAGAAGAATTTTCTGTTTATCAAATATTCTAAAGTATATAATTAAAGGAATCAACCCTCGTTTAAGTATAAATATGTCTTACGACTACTTCCACCGAAGTTGCACTCCTCGAAAAAATTTTACTGTTTTTAATTATTCTTTTGTGCTGAATTGAAATTTATCCTTGAAATATATCCTCATAAGGGTGGCTACAATTGAGCTGTTTAATTTTACATCTGCTGCTGTTTTCGTTGTGTGTATGAATCAATTTACCTATTTCTATATTCTTTAGTATTTAAGATTTAAAAAAGTATTCCAGCATTTTGTGAAAGCTATTTGAGCAAGTGGATATTTTCACCCAAGTTCTGAACTCAAAGAACTACCTTCAACTATCCTACATTTACAAGAGTCCCCCTGTCTGCTAATCTATCGTTATAAAAATACCTATGTCAGTGAAGTTTCTAGCTGTTTAAAAGCGTTTTCAAGCATGCCATGATTTGAAAGATTTTCTTGCTCTATCTTTAAAATGTCCTTCTTTTATTCTTTAGGAAACTTGAAATAAGGAGGTACTGCACTTTATATTTCTATCGTTATTTTATTTCAAACTGATACAGCGAATCATAACATAAAATTGATGAAAAGTAATCACTCTAACAAACTGAACATGGTTAATCCGTTTTTATACATAGAGCATAATTTTTGTACGTTAAATAGTTTTCCTATTATATCCATAAAGTTTCAAAATCTAATTCTCATGATAAATGTGTCCAAATAATCATTTTCATTTGCAAGATCATTGAAAATGTCAATTGTCCTGTAACAGGCCAAGACGTAAGAATACATGCATTGCTTATTTTAGTTTTAAATGATTGTGGTGGTTTAGTAATCTATTGTCCTAGTTGAAAAGAACAGTGATTAAAGTTACTTACACCAAACATTCACTACTGTTGTTTTCCAAATGGTAGCAATGACGTTCTCAGAGGCACATGCGTATGTTCCATGATGGTTTCTTTTGATACCATTGTAAAAGTTTACTCTGGATTTCTTTAATGTTTTATATTTTAGATTTATCAATATCTCCTCAGTTACGTTGGTTGTATAATGCACTCCATTTTTGTTCCATTTCATTTTTGGAGGTGGACTCCCTTCTGCTGTACATTCAAGGTAGTAGTGTTGGTTAGTCTCTGAAATGTTGGTACTGCTTGCAAAACTCGTCGTCACTATCGGGCCATCTAGAATTGCGATATGCGTTACTTGTAAATAGTGATATGGTATACATGCATGGAGTTAAAGAGAAGTGTAAAAAATAATCTACTGGAAAACTACAGAAAACAATAGACCAACTACAAGCCAACAAACAAGGATGCAAAAAGTCGTTAGAAGAGATGAAGAAAACATTTAATGTTTAAATGAGTTGCAGTATTATATGTCTAATATTGAAACGACGTTCGTTAACAATACTTATTTGTACATTGCCTAAAATATGATAAGGTATTAGACGTCATTATTAACGGCTGCAAAAGGTATCTCTGATTACTTTGAAATGAATTGAAAGATATTCACTGATAATTGTTAAAAATGCTAGAGGTAGTTTTATTTAGTGATCAGGAAAGTAACTGCTGAAAATTATATTTAAATAAATATCAAAGGTATTGAAAAGCTAATTAAGTTTCTTCCAACCTCTTATTGACTATAGATTAATTGAGCGGGAGGTTCAGTATAGGATAGTGAGTTGATTAATGAAATACTAGCATCTGAATATTAATTGCAGATTTATACTCACAATACACTATTAGCAAGGTAATTTGTCTACTTGTGGCAACTAAATTCACAGCTTCACAAGTGTAATTTCCACTATTAGATTTATTCAAGTTGTTTATTTCAAGAGTTTGTTTGCTAACAGAGTTGTATTTTCCTTGATGAACATTGGTTGACAATACTCTTATTCTAGTAGTGTTTGATTCCTTCGTGGAACCGAAAAACCACGATAACGTAGAAATAGGATTGCTGATAACTTCACATGAGAGCAATGCCGTCTGTGATGTGTTGTAAATTATCTCCGGTGGTAAAATTGTCAGGAATGTAGGAATGTCTGCAAGAAAATAAAATGGAAGGAGCATGAGAACAAACATTATACAGAAATTAACTTTTTAAATCTTAAAATTTTCGTATTTGCCAAAGAATGTATTAACACTTTCACGGATGGAAGACGGCAGTAACGACGAAAGAAGAAAGAAAGACACGTTTAATGACCTTTGTTGTCAACAAATGGAAATAAGTATCTAATAGCTGAATAAAGTAGTCATAAATTTTTGTGAATTTCCATGAAGTTAAAACAAACCATGTACAGAAATCTTATCCTTTGTCAATAAAAAGGTGCGTCCCCATCCATGCTTTTATTGTTTCGAAATTGTAAAGAGAATTACTGGCAAAGTGCAAACCAAGGTCTTTCGTCAAACATAAATGCATTTTTGCGTAGTAACGTTTCATTGGTAGCATGTTACCTTCACTATACTGTTACGTTTGTGCAGATTGTCGTATCTGGACCATTGAAAGGGTTCTTAAGAAAGCAACATTTATACTTAAACTATTTACAGAAATCTTGTAGCTCTCCATTCTTCCATTTGATTATTTTCTTAGCAATCTGACAAGTTGCTTGATAAAATAAAAGAATTTATTGCAAGACTGTCATGGTAATAAGACAACTTACAATTAATAACCAAGAAAGTCTCTAAAACGCTCTCCCCGAGAATGTTTGTTGCTTTGCACTTGTAATTTCCAATTTTTGTGCGAGAAAGTGAAGAAAGTGTAAGGTGACTTATTATTTGTACTTCGTCTTGCCTCTGCACTTTCGTAACTTCCGATTGCATTGATGCATTAATTTTGGTATTATTGATAAACCAAGTCACTTCTGGCCTCGGATTGGCCACGAACGTAACACTTAGTGCATATGAACTGACACTCTCCAGCTTAACTATCTCAATAGGCAGTCCAGTTGTGTTCTCGGGTGGATCTAAAATTATCACAGAGAAAATATTTTATTAGGTAAAAACATCTCGCAGCGCATGAAAAAAGACATGATATATTACCATATGGCGTAGATGACATACGACTCTAACATGATGCATCTGTAACATCCCATTTTGGCCGGACCAACTTTGCCATCAACAATGAGTTTAAGTGCACAACAACGTTACAGACAACCAAGAAAGGGCTTATCCAGGAACCTTGTAGGAACCTTTTACCTTCATGGACTTAACTTAGACTTTGGTTTACGTTGAAAATCATCTCTTCACTTCTTCTTTTTGTCTCAGCTGTTTCATTTTTTTATGCATAGGTCTGTTTCTCTTTACCCTAGATCTTTCCATGCATCTATTCTTACTGTTGTCATTGTCCTTTGTCGTTATGATGTTTGGCTTTTTACGCTGGTTGGTCGCAGTCTTCCATACCTTAATAGGTATGATATATGTACTGTCTAAATCTCATTCTGTCGCATAACTAAAGTAGTAGGGATTTGACCTAGATCGTCGTCTTATCTTCTAAACTACTAAGATTCCGAACACAGCTACTTCGTTGTAGTCTGTAAAACCTGGCTTGTCTGCCTTAGTTTTCGCTTTTTAAATGCCATAAATTTCAGAATATGGAATTAAATGAGCAATCGATAGATAGGGTTTGTATTTTTCGTAGGAAAGGACACCGTATCGTTGCCACATACGTACAAGCATTCGTAATAATGACGTTGTTGATAAAAGCAATTTTGGATGTTAGTATAGATGATATTACGATTACAAGTATTTCCAAATACTTACATTGTATAACAAGAGTATAGTTTTTTTCAATAAATCCAATGTTATTCTCGAAACGGCACGCTATATTCCCGTAATCACTTTTTGTAACATTGAAAATCGTCAATGAGCTTTCAATGATTGTCCGCTGCTTTGTGTGGCTTATTAAGTTTTTCTGGATTGAGTAACGGGATGGTAATGTGTTAGATCCGTATTTTGTAGTCCAAATAATGCTTGAGTTGGGGCTTGATTGAACACGACAAGTGAATAGTGTATTGTCTGATATATTTACTATTCTTAGAACGGGTTCCTCGTTTACGAAGTAAGGTGCATCTAGCAAGAAAAGAAAAGCAAATCCATAAATCGTCAGTGCTTTTTACCAACCATTGTAATTTAAGACAGTACTTTAGAGCTTTTAAGTTTTACAGCATACCCAAATTTAAAAGTATTAACTCGGATTCATCTTGAGATAGGATATCGATTCAGCCTTCCATGATATCAAGTGATCGTGATAGAGCTCGCAATTAAAAAGATGTTCGAGATTCAAACATTGTTCAACATTAGCAGAATTCGAGGAGATCAAGATAAAACTCATGATCAAGAATGTGTTCAAAATCCAGGGAGAGTCCTAGATTTCAAATGATTTGAAAGATTTTTAAGATCTTGCTGTTCATCCACCTTAAGATAATGCAAAGGGCTAGTAACGGTACTCATCATCAATAAGGTGCTCAAGATCCCGATGGTCCTGTGAATCAAAAAGGTGCTTAAGATGCAGACTGTGTTCGATATCAAATCAATGCTGCAATGTTGATGGTCCTCATTCATGCTTTCAATGGTACTAATTGTACATACAACCATAATGGGATAGAAGACTGGAAAGACACTGGTGGCACGTAAAGTTGAGTAAAAATCAGGTCATGATTACAAACATAAGGGTAGTTCTGCCGTCCGTCTGCATAACGAAGAGTTGAAAAGTTAGATGTCACTATTTTTTTCTGCCTTAGTGCATTGCAATAGACAATAAACTACAATGACTAATTTCATATGCTATAACTAGAACTTGTTATTGTGTTAATGAATACTGTCGTGGTAATTGTGACTTTGATGATGGATGCCGTAACGATGATAACAGTTATATTGTTGATGATATTACTGCTGCTGGTAGTGTCAATGATGCTGAGGAGGACACCAGTAACGATGGTACTAGAAATTATTGAGCTTATGGACTTAATTGTAGATAGTACTAAATTTTATGGCGCTAAAATGATGTCAAAGATACCTCTGATGGTCATAATGATAACTACCATTATTTTGATTCTGCTCGTTATCATCGTAATGATTGTTATTATTGTAATATAATGATGATTACGCCAGTTCTAATATAAGTATGGTTATCAAAACGATGATAATCGACATAATAATAATGGCTACGTAATGATTACAATGGTTTTTTCCATAATGACTCTGACTAGTATAATAATGACAATCATTACAACATTGATAATGATGATAGGGACAGTTGTGAACAGGGGCGCAAACGCTTGGGGGACAGGAGGGACAGCTGTCCCATTGTCCACTTCGTAAGGGGGTGGGGGCAAGTAGTGCCTTTTGAGACAGGAAATTCGTGCAGATCACTAATACGTTTTCAACCTTGTCTTAGTTTCTCTTAGTCTTTTAATGCTTGAAAAGATCCCAAGCAATTTATTACCAAAACATTCTGGTTTGGATTCATAGACAATAAATAAAAAGTCCGCAATAAATTATCTCCTAGTTAGCTGTTTCACCTAACATCTTAAGTCTGTTTAAGCCAATTTTCGTGTGATGCCACAGGAATTGTTTAATATCTTCTAAACTATTGATGATATTGCAGAAGAAAGAACAGTTTTGGATTCTCCATTAAATTCGGCCTGTAACATGTGATTTCGACGACCACAGACTTCTCTGGTAGAGAGTAATAATTTTTCCAAGCTGAATTTGTGCTAATCTGCCTGACTTGACAATATAATTTTCAGTAAGATTATGCGATCACAGACATAAACTTAAGTGTAACGTCTTACAGTAAGACAAATACAAAAATGCATAGTGAGAAACGATTTATTTCAAACAAATAGGTGTCTTATATTTAGAAATTTAGACTCTAGATAACCAAAACTGAACACAATCAAAGTTCTGAAAAGCCTCACGTTTTACGTTGTCGTGGTCGCGTAAAATGTGACACGTGGAGAAGGCGTTTTAGGGCATAAAACATGAAACAAAACTGTTCGCGCTCCTTTACAAAGTGTTTAATATTAAATTAACAAGTCAAGTACCTTCGGGATACATAGACACTCAGCCTAATACTTGGCAGCAGGTAAATGCAAATCGTATTTGTTTAATGATATCTGTTCTCAAAAATAAAATTTTTCTGTCTAATTTAAAAGTACGGTTTACCTTTAAAATTAACGTTAAACATTTTGTATACTTTGAAATACTTTTACGCTTCGGTGTGTTGTCGCTAAAATTTTCAAAGACTTGGAAATTTCAGCTATGTGCCTTTAGGGTCCTTGCCACCCCATCCCCCAGCTTTTAGCGCGTGCAGGCGTCCTTGATTGAAAAGTAGTTTCCCTTTCATAATAGTACAAATATGTATACGTAAACTTCTTTAATGACTTACAATCAACCACTAACTGAGCAGACGAGGATGTGCTTCCTTGTTCATTGGTCACATTACAGTGATACCTTCCAAAGTGCATTTTTTGCACAAGTTTGATTGTAAGTGTACTTTTTGTTTCGGTGCCTGTATCGTTGGCTATAATTATACCTGTTTTGATTGTTTCGTTCACTGAAGTGGTAAGTAACATTCCATCTTTGTACCATACGATGCTTCCCATTGGTTTTGCTCTGAAGTGGCAGACGATTTGAAAATTGTTGGTATTTTCCCTGATGTTGTACTGAGTCAGTAACGGCTGAATAAAAAACGGTGGATCTGCAGTGAAGAGAAGTAAAGAAAAACGATGTTCTCTAAACCAGGGTTCATAATTACAATAGTAAGACCAAGGTACAGTATGCCATTATGAACTAAAAGAATAACGTCATGTTATGATGTACTATATCGGAAGAAGTCAAAGTTAAAATTTGAATTCAATATTAATTCAAAGAAAAGACTGATTTATTGCAATTGATTGGATAAGCTAATAAATGCATTGAAGCTTAATCATTAATTTTTTCTTTCCTTTGTTCCATTTGATTTGGTATGAATTTGGAAAAAGACAGTCAAAAATACTTAAACTCTAAGAGAACTACCATTCTAATCCGTACTTGACGCACAAAAAGTAGGAATTAATGCTTTTAAATTGTAGAATATATTTTGTCAAAGTGTGTCTGAGATTCTTTCACTGTACCTGGGTTTTTTAATCTAATTATGTTGCTTAGCTTCTTAAAATAATGAATCTAACTGTATCCCTTGTTTGAATCATCTACCGCACTGTGCCGTCATACATGAACTATAAGTAGAATATTGGATGCTGACATACGCAGGGACGGATCTAGACCATATTTTGAGTGAGTTCTGGGTCAACAACTTGCAGGAGCTTTTATAACTTGAAGCTTTGGAGATAAACCCACGGGAAAAAATAAAGTTCTTCTAAGGCTGAAATGAAATATGAATAATCTACTAGATCTTGACTTCTGATGGCACTCACTCTAAATCCTCCCCTGATTTATAATAAAGGAGAAAAAATGTTGAATGAATAAAGATTATTACTAGTCGAACACATTTCGATGAAGTAATCTACGTTAAATAGTATGTGGGTCTCTCAAAAATGTTTCAATGCAAACACGGAAGTTGAAAAAAAATTCAATGGATTGATTAATAAATGAAGCAAGAGTTGCAAAGGTTGCAAATATACAATGTGGAGTGTTAGTGAAATTAAATGTTGCTTTTTTATACACCAACAGTTAAATAGTGTACTTATGAATGCAAATGGTAGCATACGCTGCTTACTATACTTCAATCTAGTGAACCATCAAAACATGAAATTTATTTTTCTTGCTTAAAGAGTTATGGAGGAACTTAAAGATCGTAGGAAACCGTTAATCTAATTTATGTGCTTATACTTGAATTAACGTGCATTAACGTGAAAAAAATGCACACTGTGCAACGTTAAATGCTTAAGAATAAAACATTATTGTTCCCGTAAATCTGTTAGGGTAAATAAGATGTGCATTAAAGTATGTAAATAGAACTGTGTAACAAATTATTGTTTTTGTTAAAATGATGTATATTCATGGAACTGCAAATATCTCAGCTTTTAAAGGTGTTGAAAGATTGTTATCAATGCGACAAGTCTATAGTGCTATCATAAGTGTTAGTTAGCAGTTAGTTTGTCCTAGTATTCATGGTGTGCTTTGGTGACCTTAACGCATTAGTAAAGGAGAAGGACCTCGGAAACGTCGCTGATATTTTTACTGCTAAAAACCAACCAGTATAGAGCAGGTTCAATTCAAAAAGTAGTTATCAAGATATTTAAAATGGTTTTTCTCTTTCTGTTAACCCGAGAACGAACAATCTACAAAAAATAAATGTCGTTAATAATTGCTTTGGCTTTGGATTTTGATAAGTATTTGCATAGATAAGTATTAGAGAAAAAGATCAAACTTGTCTTCTACAAAACCTCTCTGCTCAAGGTTCGGTTCCTCACTATTTCCAAAAGGTTAAAGGGTGCCCCTTTTTCAAGGTAAAAAGCCACTTTGTAGAAAATTTCCAGTTAAAATGGTTTTGATTTTTCAAAATAACTGTAGATTCCCAATTTACTTTAAAATTGCCCATCAGCCCCAAAGCGAGAATAAGGCACCATGCAATTGTAAAACCCAGAAATTGCAATTAAATGTAATAACTGCTGATAAATTTTACCATCGCAATACCTCAAGTCCTATCAGAGGTCCTAATCCTTTTTCTGTGGTCAAATGCCTGTCAGCAAGCTAAAGCTAGTTGTCTGGTTGTGGTCACTTGTTTCCTTCACCATCTTTCACAATTTACATCCTTTGAAGAACTTCCTGAAATAGCTTGAATAAACATCACTTTATATTTGGCAATTGTGCCATATGATAAAGTGATCGTTTACGTATCAGGTTGACTATGCTTACTGTTTTCTTGACGTGATGCTCTACTTATCTTCGTATTCGTGTGATGTTATTGTAAAAAACCAAAAAAGTCATCTCCTATGAAAGAAACTCTTAAAAATCTCAACTTTGCTGCTCTGACTGACCATGCTCCAAATTATTTTCTGTTAGCTCGTCAAAGGGCAAGGCATTTCATAAATATCTTGGTGGGGTTGTATGCCCGTTTTCTCTTGATCCCCCACTTCTGATATGCTTAATACGTCTATGGTGAATTTGGTTGATCTTTGTATTTTGCTAATAGTACTTTTAACTACCATAGCAAAAACATTTTATCTTACAGTAGAAATTTTGTCTTTAGCTGAATGCTAGTGTTTATTTTCCGAGGTCCTTATATACCGAAGCACACAAAATGTTATTCAGTGTTTATACTTACATTGAAGATTTAGAGTTGTATTTTGTTGCTTGAGTCCTATCGTGTTACTGGCTTGACAAATGTAAACGCCATGGTCGTTTTTTTGAAGATTGGTAATTGTCAAAGACGAATGAACAGTTGTGACAAATTCGGTTATTGAGAGAATTTCATACGATATTTTATGACGATTAAGTTTTAGAGTGTTGCCACTTTTGGTCCAAGTTATATTTGGCTGAGGATTTGCATTGCTATTGCATTCTAATGTAACATTTCCACCCTCAGATCCATTCACTGATTTTGGAAGCTCTTTGTCAAATTCTGGAACATCTAAAACAAAAAAAGTTACTCAGCTTAAACATAATCTTATTGCAAAAAATATTTTGCAAATACTTGTCTAATTGATTATGCCACAAAATATAACATTATTTCAGTGGGCACATTGGAAATTTGACTTCAAACAAGTATTCTTCTGTTTATCCAACAAGAACGTAAGCAAATATTTAAGCATTAAAACTTACCAATTAATAGGTATATATTTTACTTGAGGTCAGATTTGACAATAAGCACGCATGTTTTCATAGACCTTGTTTTCCAAAACTTTGAAAAGGATTAACAATAAAATTCTTCCTTCGATTAAAATATTTGTTTTCTTAATTTTGATTTATCAAGTATCAACATATTTTCTACACATTTGTCATCATTGTTTTTAACGTCTTATTGTCAAGACAAATTAAGATAACAGCCTCCTAATTCCTCCATAAATGTTGACTTAATCTAAATATTTGTTGAAAATAAATTTGTTTAAACAAAGTATATCCTTGGGTCTTTCGGTTTAATGCACTTAAAATGCTTTCAAATCAAAGAGAATATGATTACGGGCAGTTGTTTGGAAATAAAATATGGACAGGATTTGGAAGTAAGGATTTTTTGTTTATAATTTGGCATCTGATAAGACCAATACACTTTTGGTTTGACACCGACACTCAAGTGACTTTAGTGATGTTAGTAAAGGTGATTCGGTGGCTAAGAGAAATCAAAACTTTTTGATCTGTTTTTAACATAACACAATTCAAAGCTGGTCTAATTGCATTGTCAATCATTTTATACGCAGATAAAGAAATTGTCCGCCATTAATCATACCAACACATATTTTTTAAAAATATTGAAGTTTCATTACGTATTAGATCTAATTCACTTATTTATCAACCCCATGCAAAATGCTATTCGAGAACACGATTGCAATGCATACAAAGTCTTAATGCTTGGGAACATTTTACGGATATTCGTACTCAAACAAACTCATTTTCTGACTAAATCATCACATCAAAACAGCCAGATATTTCTATACTAATGAGTAAATTCCTTGTAAATTCAAAACAATAAGCAAAATGTGTAGCAACTTTGTGCTCAGATGCCTTTATGCCAAAGCAATTGAAATTTTTGAGGTGTGTTGTCGTTGAGCAGGTCTAAAATCTTACATCAGATGCTTTTGTTTCTTTTACCTTAGCATATACTGCAGTAATAATAATGTTCTTTCTTTTTACCTATGCTTGTAAACAATGCCAAACTTTAAAACATATCCATCGATCAGACTTTCTACTAAAAGTTAAAGATTGAACAAATGTTTTCAATGAAATATATAAATAGCAAGAATTATCTAGTCAAAGTAAGCCTTTTTAATAAGCTTTCAACTTATGGAAACTCCCTTCCAGACAATTCTTTGCCACACTGGGGATCTAGACCTGAATAAATCCTACATTAATACTGCAATTTTCCCTACCGTTCTAAAACATGCTAAGCTTTTAACATAGCATCTCCTTTTGATAAGGCTTTCTAAGTCCAATAAATACAAATAGAAATACTTGAAAATAAATCTAAATCCAACACTTACATTCGATAATAACTTTTGTTGATGCACTGTTTTGTCCGACAGAGCTTGATCCGTTACAAGTCACAACTCCAGCTTTGTGATGGAAAATACCAAGCATGGTTAATGTACTTTCCTTTCGAACCACCCTTTTATTATGAACAAGAACTTTCTCGGTAACGGCAAATCCAGTTCCATTGACCAGGTGTCCATTTTGATACCACATGATAAAGAAGTCAGGATTTCCCTCAAATGTACAAGTCCAGAATGCATTGGCAGTAGCATTCTCTACCAGTATTATTTTGCTCTTGAAGGATGAGTTAACCGTCGGCTTGACTTTATGTGATTATTTGAATTCAATGATCAGACAAATAACGTATTAATTCTTAAAATAAATTTTAACAAAATGTAAGAAATATTTTTCAATAAGGAAAGCTTAAATCAAGATTTCAAAATTAGTCTTTCAGTTGCTCTGATTTATATTATGCATTAGTCAATAACACTGTTTATGACCAAGACTGCTAAACATCAAATTGCTATACACCAGCATTAGTAAAAAATTACCTTTTCTAATAATTATCAAACTTTAAAGTATGCAATCTGAATGCACCCTCAGAGTATGAATAATCTGAAAGCTTCTCTACCAAACCTTTGCAACAATTTGTCTTCCTTAAGTTTTGTATCAATACAATGAAATGCTTTTTGCTGATTTATTGCGGCTAAAAGATAAATTACAAGAACACTCCGGCAGAATCAAGGCACAAGTATCTTTGATATCAAAAAAGAGAACACGAATTATATATTTTACCCAACTTTATTCAATGCTGCTGGCTGTATAGCAAATAGTAGTAATTGTTGTCATCTCCAAGGAAGGAAACCAGACTTGAATATGAATAAAGTTAGAATTAACAAATATCTCTTAAGAGGAAAATTGATTTTAAGATAATGATAGTTAAACTTTGCATATATGCCTTTACAAAAGCACTTATTTTTCTTTCGTCAAAGAAAAAATTAAACTTTAAAATGAAAAACGTCATTCAAAATATTTTTCCTTTGTAGCAAATGGACAACCTCGGGCAAAATGTCTATTGTGTGAAAATTAAAAAAATTATTCAGCACTTTCAAACACAAAGAGACACTCCAATGTATTAATACTTAAACATGAATATCTGTCGATGTTAAATACATTTCAAGGACAAAATGATAGCAATAAGAACATATCCTCTGGTTGACCTTCTATCGCCATTATGTTATTAAGCTGATTATATGTTAACAGTTAATGTAGATAATAAAAATATCATGTTTTAGATTTTGAGTTACTTTTTGTCATTATTGCGCAAGTCTGTTTAATGTTGACGCAAATGTTTTTTGAAAGAATGGATGAGTGAATGAATGAATAACACAGAAGACACTTAATTAAATATTGCAGTCAGAAAGAAAGTAGAAATAGATGATCTAAAACATTGTGAGAAAATTACCAATAACGATGTTAAATAGAATTATAAATGGAAGTACGATTGTATTGTACATAATTTTAAATCATAAAAAACGTTTAAGCTTTGATTATACTTACACTGAACATCCAATGTTATAGAGTGTGAAGTGTTAGCAGCTATGTTGCTTCCAGTGCACATATATACCCCATAGTCTTCTTTCTTAACAGAAGATATTTTAAGGATACTTTGCACGGTTGTAAAACTTGCATTTTGGCTTATTTGAGTCGTAGTTATATTTCCTGATGACGTGATTGTGCCATTAATTCGCTTCCATGTAATTAATGGGGCTGGTTCTCCATACATTGTACAGCGAAGGGAGACATTAGAACCAAGTAACACTGATTGAATAGAGGGTGATGCTTCTAACAGTTTTGTCGGCACTATATGGGGTGACAATAACAAATAAAAATTAAAGTTCTTTGTGGTTTCGTAAACTAGTAGCGATTAAGCCTGTCCATTGACGATCGAATTATCGATATTGTCATTCACTAATCAAGTTTTCGACTGTAACAACATTGTGCGATTGTTCGGATTATTGGAATAGAAAACAATTATTCTCATGACAACGGCTATTCGAATATCGACAACTAGTCGAATAGCATCGACTAACTGAGTAGCAATGACAAGCCGAGTAACATTGATTGATCGAATGCTAATGACAGATCAGTTATCTATAACAATGACAGTAGGTAAAGAAAAGCTCGAGAATGCTATTGGGGGGAGTTGCAGCGTTAAAATAGTAAAATGTGAGAAAAAATCCATAAGGTAAGGGGATATCAAATCAATAGGGGTCCCATTTACAAAATTCCTATTTCGTAAATCTCCCCCCCCCCAAGTAAACACTCTAAGACGGCTTTGAATGCAGATTGCGACGAGAACACTAATGGTTTTCCTTAGTGCATTAGAAGAGTTTGTAGTTTTACGTTGATTCGATGGTAATAAGATTACATTAACGTTTACATTTCATACTATCACACCCAAAAGTTTTGATGTCCCTCCCATATTCGCTGAATAACCTAATAATTGTTAAAATTATTGGACATGGGTCGCGATCAACTAAGGGTACGTTTAGAGTTATTTTGCCATGTTCTAAGATTAACTGATTAGGGTGCCAATAACACTTTTATAACCGATTTATGACTTCCAGAATTAGTTTACTTTATATCATATAATCTGGAAGCATTTTACCTTCGAATTCATTCGTCTTTAATACCAGCTGATTCATAAACCGATTATATGAAACATTTCGTACATGAAATCCAAAATTTGGTAGAAATTGTATTGTGCAATTAAGCTGTTCTTTCCACCTTGGAATATTTATTGCTGGTATTACACTTTTAACTAATGATTGCTTCTAAGCAATCATTCTTCTCTTACTTACAAGCAGTCGAATAAAGTTTGTCTTCGACTTTAACTCGTTAAGCTTTAAACATTAAGGTGCCACTGGAGCACTTCTCTTCATATGTTTACTATCCTTATCATAGTACAACACTATACTTGCACTCTGCCTGAATGATCCAATGTTTTACACGTCTTACTAAGAAACCTCTATAGCCCTTTTTGAAGGTATTAAACATTTCTTATTTTATTTTCACCAGACAGCTTGCCATGGAGACACTTGCTATTTACTTTGTTTAAAAATGTGTTAGAAATTCTCTTAATTTCTTTAGTTATTGTTTTTGTTAGCCACGGACAATAAAAAACTAGATTGTATTATCCAACTTGTAGGAATGTTTTATTTGTTCGTTTGTTACTGAAATTGTAATTTTGTATTCAGCATTTCGACATGACAAGTTTCCCGAAGCGTAGCGAAATTCATCTGATAAAAGATGTTATTTGTAAGTTGTTAAAATTAATACGTTTTTGGAATGTTGGAAAATACGTAGATCACTTTCATATTGTTGTTGTCATTTTTTGTGGCAGTTTTTGCCGTGTTACTTATTAGATTAGTCGTAAGAGAATCAATTGAGCGTGGGGTTGATTTTCTACCGTGGCTTAGCACTGTTATGCAGTTGGGTGCAGGATGGCCTGTAACCTTCAGTGCAGACAACAAAACATTTTTCTCGGTTTTTATGGACAGAAGAGTAATCGCAACAAGCACATACTCTCTTGATTGTAGCGTCTTACTCTATATTGATTTTCAGTAAAACCTTTCCAGTAAAATGGCGAAGGAAATTAAGATCAATCATTTTAAATGTTAACATTTACCTCGAACGAGAAGTGAAAGGCTTGCAACCGGTCCTTTTCCAAGATAATTCTGTGGTATGCATGTGTAATTTCCCTCGTCAGACAGCTGATTCTTCAATATAACATACTTATTGTTCGTAGAATTCTCTTTCAAAACTCCATCTTTGTAAAATTCGTAATACAACTGGGGCTTTCCACTTGCTGTGCACGTAAGAATGCTCATTTCTCCAAGTGTCGCGATGTTATATAATCTATCCGATACCAACGTCGTATTGCGAGGTGAGTCTTAGAGTTATGAAAAAACAAAGCAATAATATACTTAACAAATCTGTTAGCTGTTCTTTTTCTTATGAATAAACTATGTAGATCTAAAAAATTAATGTATTGGTTACTCTATAAAGTGATAGAAAGTTTAAGAACTCGGTAACATTTCTTAAATAAGACACCCATATTAGTGCTTTTATCTCTCAGCGTAGTATTTTTTGAATAAAGTAAGTAAAATAACAATTGCAAAGGCTTATAAAGCTCAACGTTTGCCTTTAATCTGGATTTCTCACAGAGATAAAAGAGTGGAATACTAAACTTAAAGGTTAGCAATACCTCTAGCCAGTCGAGCACTTTGATTATTTCTCGATATAGAAATCGGGTACCTCGCCAATTTGGTACGCCGACGTCTGCTAACTATTTCCTAAGGTGTTTTAGTGCAACATGTTGCAGTAGCATGATGATAACTTAGTAACTAAAGTAAAGGCATGAACACAAATCTTCGTCAGTGAGGTCAGACCTTCTGAAATGCCATTTAACAAACGTACTGCACCTAAAGTTGTTTTATCACTAAATTAACTACACGTCTAATTATAACGCAGAGTGCAGTAGAATGGTTTTCAACTTCTTCATACTACAGCCGTATAAAAATCGCAAGGTAATGTTACACTTAGCCTTGTATAACTAAAAGATTCAGCTTGCTCAAATCTAGGTCCTAATTTACCGAATATTCGGCTATCGGGAAATAGAGGCATGACCAAGGCCAACAATTTGAAATAACATCATCCTCGACGAGTTTAGTTAAACACTCTAGTTAAGGCAGTTCATAAGTATCACCCAGCACACAATGATCAATAACATCGTTAAAGTATGAATATAAATATTGTTCGTTTTGCATCTAAGAAAGACAACGTGTCATACTATCTAAACAACAGATCCATTTGACTGGCCATTCAATCCGAATAATTGCACTGTTGGGTCTATTAGGTTAGGAGGCTTCAATCTTCATACGGTGGGTGGATCCAGCATATCAAGGTATTGAATTGACAGCTGATGCAAACACGTACTCAGATGCGCTAACTAGGAGGTTATCTCTACCCTAAATACATTTAACTCGGTACTATGATAAATGAACATTGATCCCAACTCCGTCCGTAAACTGTTCCACAAACAGATGTTTTCTTTAAGTGTTGGAAGACGGCTTCTACATAGCACTTGTGTATAAGTAGTCGTTACCCTCCTTACCAGACCCTTTTTGCTTTGCACATTGGTGCGTGTACATCTGCATCTAAACAATTATAAGAATAGCAATTTTGAATGTCAGACTAATTTAAAAGCAAGAAACACTAGACTTACAATAAACTGTAAGATTTGTTGATGATGATAAGTTTGCGGTCACAATTTGCACTTTACATGTTAGGGGACCGTTATCCTCTGGTCTTGCCTCTGTAACATTCACAGAGCTTTTTACCACAAAAAGATCTCCTTCTTTTCTCGCGATTTCTGTGGTTACAACAAAACGTGAGTTTGTTATTTGCATCCCATTTAAGTACCAGGCAATCTGTGGAGGTGGTCTTGCTTTTGCCTCGCAAGTAATGGTAGTTGATTGTCCCTCAGTTACGACTTGTTGACTCGGAAGCTTTGAAGATATCGATGGCAAAACTATAAACCAAATAAAACAATAAACCCAAATAATAATGTAATTGAATAAATCGTATATTTTGAAACAGCTTTGACTTTCGAAAACATTGAAGTTTATAATTAATATCTTATTTCAAAGTAATGGACAATTTATTTACATGAGATTACTTCAAGGTTTTGTATAAACTTATATTAATACTAAACGTTTAAGAGGTTTCAGCTATGTTGTATAGGAGAAAGAATATTACCCTAAGGAATATCATTTACTTGAGTTTTATATATGGAAACATAGCCAACTTATGCAATAGAAGCTAGTTTCTTATCACGATACTATAGTGATGAAATGCTCAGTGTGCGTGCCGAAAGTTGTGGGTTCGAATCCATTCTAATCCATAAAAGTTCCCATTTTCCATCTTTTTCAAAGAACTAACGATCATATTTGAAAATTAGTTTGCTTTGTTTCATTATAAGTCAACTTTATCAGGATTGTAAAGAGTTAATCTAATCTGTGCTGCAGTTGTTATTTTATTCGTTGTAACCCAACTGTGTTAATTGGGAGTAAATGTCCTCTGTTAATTACTACGTTCTCTGTTTATTCTGTATACATACCTGTAATGTTCAACAACACTTTATGAAAAATTGATTTTCCTCCTTCGAAGTCGACAGTGCAACCATAATAATTTTCATCAGCAACACTAAGATTCTTTACCAGTAATGCCGAATTTTGTTTAAACTCAAGCTTGTTTTCGTAACCACTTGTATACACCGTAACTCCAGCCTCATTCCTAGTCAAGATGTTGATTGTAGGAGTATTGCTTTCTTTATTAATTAAACTCCATTTTTGAAATATTGCTCTGACTGTCGACGTAAACTGCCAGTTAAGTAGTATGTCTTGTCCGGCAATGCCAAAACTAGGATCAGATGGCTCTGCATGGAAACAGGGTGCTGAGCTACACTGAGACTCTAAAAGAAAAGCAAGAAAAATAAAAAAACAACTTTTTTTGCGTAACTTTTTGTTTATTACCAAGTACACTAGTATCACAAATGTCAGCTTTAGTACAATAGTGGCTAGCGTTTTGCTGATTGATGCTTGAACCCCACGGTTTTGCTCTGAATGGGACCTCGGGAAATCTGTTTTAGACTATGCCTTTCTGTCCTTGAGTCACGCTCTTCAATACAAATGCCCCCTATACACAGTTCAAAGTTTTACTTTGAAATGAAAATACTATCTCCTGGTAACTGCCTTGGCTACCCCGTCTCAACGGTACTGGACTACCGACCATATGCTTCACTTTCTGTCCCACCATTCACTCGATTTTTAACGGGATTCTGAGTCCGGTACCAGTCTTCTTACTTAACTTCTAGACGCTTAAGTCCATTAAAAGGCAGTATTTGAAGAGTTCAGGTGAAAAACTACTCCTGCAAACCGAGTCCTGCTTTACCTGTTTTAACGTAGACAGACTCCAGCACATTGAGATGGAAGGACAATCTAGCTATGCCGATTATCCGAAAATTTTCGTTGTTTTACATTTT
Organism: Chironex yamaguchii; assembly: GCA_024741275.1. NCBI lineage: Eukaryota > Metazoa > Cnidaria > Cubozoa > Chirodropida > Chirodropidae > Chironex > Chironex yamaguchii. The sequence goes on along the minus strand of JANTCA010016310.1, from coordinate 3,048 downwards.
GGCGCTTTCTGAATTTCTTCTGAATGGTGGCCTATGGCAAAATTGGATGTTTTGCCAGTCACTCTAGCAATTGGCGTACACTGACTGGAACATATTGCTTTATCCTGTCACCCAATCTTTGAAAAGTGCGACTTACGAACCGAGCTTCACATCGGCACAGACACTTATTACCAAGCTCTTTTGTGTACTAGGTATACAATCCTTATAAATGGATGGCAAGACCTTCGTAAGGACGTTATACTAATGTAAATTTTATTATTAAGAATTATTATGAGAATACATTCACAACTGAAAGAAGCATATCCTACATTTGTCTAATTACACTCGGATACAGAATAATTCGTTAAGGCCAAGGTCTAGAGTTTGTTTGTCTTCCCTAAATGTTAAGTGAGAAGACCTTTTTGCTGAATTTGAAACTTTGTATGCCCAACTAAGTAAACGTAAAACATCGTATGAAGAAGAACTTACTTCATTAAAAGCCTGATTAAGTGATTTGGCACATGCTTATTGTGGCACTCTAATAGACCTCTCTGATTTTTATATACACAGAGATCATTTTCAGGCAATAAAATCTTTAAGATGTAATAAAGACATCCTGATCGCAAATTTGATAAAGAATCTGGTAGCATAATTCTCAACAAAAATGATTATGTTAATAAAATGTTTGATTTATTAAATGACAAGGAATAATTTTAAAATTTGGTCATTGTCGGAAACCATAACTGTAAACATTGAAGCTAAATTACAACGTAGGCTATTAAAGATTTTAAACAAAAATGAGTTAAGTCATAAAACTTATGATCATATTCGTCCCACAGGTTCTCAACGTCCACGTATGTATGGTTTATCTAAAATATATAAAAATAACTTCCCCTTAGTCCCATTAAATTATAGCTATGATTGGATCTGTTCATCATAACTTGGCTAGATGGCTTTCTAGCCTTTTTGAACAAGTATTGAAATAAACATCCAGAGCACGACTGATAAAAACAAGGTAATTTCATAATGCCCTACCAGATGTCAACATCAATTTTGATTTTCCTTTGGAAGCTTAGAATTAACTTTTTAGGCACGATTTTCATACTTTCAAGTAGAAACATTAGAACTGACTAATCTCTTTTTTCATTTTTGACGTTAGTAGAAGGCAAAGAAGAAAGGACCTAACGGGAAAGAAAGTCAGCAAAGAACTAGATAAGAATAGAATATCCTGAAACCAAGTCATAAAAACATGTCCAACCCATGACAATAAAGTCAACCCGTGCATTGTGATGACATTCAGAATGAGCATTTTCAATTAGCCTCCACTTACAAACATTGCAACTTAATTAACTACCAGGAGAACATTCAGGGACAAACCACTTCAGTGTATTTGCACTTTGCATTTGATAGGGAATACTTCCGTCACACAGGTCGTTTAGAAGATCAATGCAGGAATTTCTTTTCGGGCTTTTCTTAAGGAGCCTGATTTGGTATTCTACACATTTGGTGCTGAAGTTAGATATAGGAAAATGCAATTAAGATAGTCACTTTAAGCATAAGCATTTGTAATCGAAAAAATTAGTTCATATTTCTTTTCAGTTTGGTTCTCTGAAAGTGATGACTACTTACTATAAAGCTTTGGACGTAACTGTTTGCACTGACTTTGTACTTTATGAGTGTAAAGTGCTAGTATCTCAATATCATGGCGTGATTTATGTAGTCCATGCCATAGAAATTCAGTATTAACTTTCCTATCTGTTCTCATAACTATGTGTACTTATACTGGCGACGTGAAAAAGGAGTAAGCTGTGTGCTTGTGGGACACGAAGTAATGGTTATATTCGTTGAGGTTAATCCCACTACATGATTGACAGAAGATGTTTTGATATGTAATCCTTTTAATCGCGTGTAAAAGAAAGAAGAATTTGTGGACCAATTTTTTACCTTTACATCACACTGAGCGTTTTGAGGAAAGTGTGTTTTTTCTTTTTTTATTGCTTGGTGAAAAGCAGCATTTTAACAACATCGGTGTAGCTTGCTCAATGAATTCAAAGATCTACTTGAAAACAATAACATTGAGTCAATCTTTTACAAACTGCGTCCCAGCGGCTTTTTCTCAAGCTACTATTCAGAAGGTGTGGTATCTAAAGATTACACAGCAAGCCTGTGCTTATATATTAGAAATGGTGCAAACAAAACAATTGGAAACTAATTAAATATGTACTCGATTGCCACGATCGATGTCGGAAAGTAGGTCATTGCAAACTCAATATGACAATATGAAATGAATGCAAAGGCTCCGAAGTTCACAAAGTGATCTCAGATCAGAAAGAAAAATCTTTGACTTTACAGGTGGTCTGAATTAATGAAAACATCTAAATGTCTTCTAAGGAAATAAAGAATAAAATGAATATCTTTTCCTTGGCTTCATACTTTTTGTTTTCTAAGCCGTTTGATTCCTTGTAGCTTTATGTAAGACATGACATTTATACCAATATTACCCAAAACCCCAGAAGAATTGTAAATAAAACCTGAAGTGAGTTTATATGGAATAGACAGTTTATCTACGTTTACACTTAAACAACCAACAGCTTAATTTTAACAAAAAAGGTTAGATCAAATGTAATTTCCAATTGTTTACCTAGATCATCGAGTGATCAAGTGCACAATCTAAGCACTTTCCATTCAAAGACCGTGAGTCTAAGGATCTTGGCAATAGCCCACTTGTTATCAAGTTATATCCTCGTGCAGGGGCCTCATCCTTCATTGAATTTCGTCAACCATAACAAACATGCTTTATGTAAGTAACGGCTTTGATCTGAAATATCTAATAAACTGAAAACTATTTTGACTATAAAAGTACCTTTGAAATGGTTATATGTCCACGACAGGCAATACTCCTTTTCTGGTATCATCACCAACACAAGGAGCCCTTTTTCTAGATGTACTTCCCAAAAAGTTGAATCATTCTGGCGTAATAACTGTTCACTGGGATTAAGCAATGATGTGACGTCAATAAGTACTCATTTCATAAGAGAAAATTCTTGTATATCCCAAATTATTCAAAAT
>JANTCA010016299.1:2130-19141 GCA_024741275.1 Chironex yamaguchii | reverse complement strand
GCATGGTTTTATTTGGAGTAGATGTGAGAATTACCTACATATTGCTTAGTTTGAGTACAATGGAAGCAAAATTGTATAGATTGTTGATTAACAATTGCAAGCAGCAGATGTTTAGGAATAACCTACCAAGTGATTATTTAAAGGAGCGTGGAGGAGTATTGTACAGATTGTTTCATTTATGATTGCAAGTAGCAACTTGCATGGTTTTATTTGGAGTAGATGTGAGAATTACCTACATATTGCTTAGTTTGAGTACAATGGAAGCAAAATTGTATCAATCGTTTGATTTACGATTGCAAGGAGTACCCGACGGTCTTGTTTTGTAGCAGATGTGTAACAACCACCTGCCAGATAGTTACTTTGCTTGAAAGTGATAACGTTTTAAGTGTTTAATTAAAAAACCTCCTGTAGTAATGTACACAAGTATTTATTGTAGCAGATCTATAGCAAGCTACTTATTTCGAGGTTTTGGAAGCAATGTCATCTAGCAGTAATTTACTGAACTTTTGGTTTTGGCAAAATCTAAAGCAAGAACCTGCAAAATACTTGCTTTGAATTCATAGGAAACAAATGTTAAATTAAAATCTTTAAGTAGTAATGTACTGAAGTTTATTTTGTGGCAAATTTATAGCAGTAACAAGCAGTCTTTAATGTTTTTTATTTAAAATCTTCAAGCTATAATGAACTAAAGTTTTCATTGCTTCATATCTATAGCAATAATCTGCAAGGTACTTAGGATAAGGTGATTGGAAACAATAACGTTTAGGATGTTTAATTAAAATCTTGAAGCAGCAAAATACTAAAGTTTTTGTTGTAGCAAATCTAAAGCAACAACGTGCAAAGTACTTATTTTCAAGGGATTGGAAGTAACAGAATACAGAATATTTTGCTTTAGATTTCAAGTTTTTGTTGTAGCAAACCTAAAGCAATAAGCTGCAAAATACTTATCTTCAGATAATTGGAAGCAATAATGCATAGAATGTTTAATTAAAATTATCAGGCTATAATATACTACGTTTTTATTGTGGCCGATCTATAGCAATAACCTGGAAGATACTTTTTAAAAGACATACAAAATTTACAAAATTTCAGTAATGTACTGAAGTTTATTTTGTGGCAAATTTATAGCAGTAACGAGCAGTCTTTAATGTTTTTTATTTAAAATCTTCAAGCTATAATGAACTAAAGTTTTCATTGCTTCATATCTATAGCAATAATCTGCAAGGTACTTAGGATAAGGTGATTGGAAACAATAACGTTTAGGATGTTTAATTAAAATCTTGAAGCAGCAAAATACTAAAGTTTTTGTTGTAGCAAATCTAAAGCAACAACGTGCAAAGTACTTATTTTCAAGGGATTGGAAGTAACAGAATACAGAATATTTTGCTTTAGATTTCAAGTTTTTGTTGTAGCAAACCTAAAGCAATAAGCTGCAAAATACTTATCTTCAGATAATTGGAAGCAATAATGCATAGAATGTTTAATTAAAATTATCAGGCTATAATATACTACGTTTTTATTGTGGCCGATCTATAGCAATAACCTGGAAGATACTTTTTAAAAGACATACAAAATTGCAAATGTTCTCATTGCTCACTATCATGCAAATCAATGTTTCTACAAGTGTTGGTTTAGACAACAGGAATGGTGACCTTTCTGTTCGTATCTTCTCAGTTCTGAAACCCATACCAAATCTTGAAGCAGTCTTAAGAAATTGCTCATTCTTTCTGGCGTCATAGTGCTATTCTACCAAATACTACAGGATAAATCTAAAGTTACTAGATAAAGGAAGTATAACAGAAGATAGTGCTGTTGGTAACTTGTCAAGTTGATGTTCGAAAGTGATGCTATTTAAATCAAGAATGTGCCAAATGCTGGCAAACTTTGTGACAGTCTCTTTGTTAACGACGGAATCATGGGAGCATAGAAGAATCCAAAGATGGAGAAGATGATATTGACATGGTAGACGGACAAAGATTTTAAAACGCGTCAGTTTTGAAAATGGCAGAAAAAAGGCAATGCACGTCTTTTTATTGACAATCCACTGAAGTGACACAAAAGCTACACCCTGTGACACAATATGATTTAACCTTCGTCATCAATATGACAATTCGTCAAACGTTTCTGTTATTATTTTATTTTTGTACATACAGTATAAACTAACCCTCAAGAGTATGATTTCTATTAAAGCTCCTAAAAATTGAACAAAACGTTTATACTGAGAAAACGATTATATTGAAAAATTCCATTACATGATTGATGCAACTAGCTTGTCGTGGTCTAAAACACGGTAAATTGTTGGCAACTGAAGCTGACAAGGCAAGTAAATTTTACCCCGCAAAAGCTGGCCTAAGCATGCATATGTAATCAAGCGATTTTCAGAGCATGGTAGTAGGTCAATTGAAACTTGCGGGGCAAAATGCTATTTACCCCACCACAATCTGTATAATACCAAAGTATTCCACAGCTTTCACTTTCTTTATCAACTCGGTCAGTACAACTTTACAGATGCCTTGTAGAATATCATTGGATATATAGAACTGCCATTAATACCTTTTGTCTCTTAAACCAAGTAGCTAGTTTAGGAACATCTCTCTTGTAGCAGAGCTATTCAGTTTGAGTCTCAGTCTTTCTTCTTACAGCTAACCCCTGGCATCGAGGATAAACCACACTTGCGAAAATTTTGCACAAGGCGGGTTTTTTAGCATTTTCTCCTCTCTTCCACTTGGTATCGGTGTTTGTACTGATACAGTACTTTCGTGACTGTGAACTGCCACCACCGACACACTGTGAAGGTAGGACTGTTTGTGCCAATGAAAAGTATGAAGCGCTTCCTTCCATGCTGAAAGTCTATTTTCCACAAATCATTTATACGAATCAACCTGTCTTGATAGTGTAGGAATTGGTATTCCTTCCAAAGCACTTTGTTGCTGTCACTATCATATGTGGGCCATTGATATTTGATAACCACGAAGCCTTGAATTTCTTTCCTTTCCCATTTTGCGCAAATTGTCTTACGAGTTTCTCTTAACAGTTCCGTTTGTTGACAAATTGCCTTGTTTTGAAAACGAAGGACCTAAATTTTACTCCATGATTTCGAAGCCTAATTCAGATCTGCATTTTTGTTGTTTTTGGTTCTCTGAGAGCATTTGTTGCAAAACACGAATTTCTTCTTTCATTTTGTCCATCAGTATTACAAATTTGTCCATTTTGAAGAGCAGGTTCAATCAAACGCGCAGTAAGAGCTGTTAAATTTCGATTTTTAAATGAAAATTTGTAAATAGTCATTTCGATTTTGTAAATCAATGATTATGTTTTCCTGTCATAAAGACCAATAGGAGATGTGAAATTGATGACAGCATGACTTCAACAATGCACAATTTAAGGCATCTACGGATAAAGCAGGAGCTAGGCAGGTGACAATGAAATAGACACAGCTTAGATTCGCGCTTCGTTTTCATTAGCCTTGACTCCTATTGAGTTAAAAATGTTCCAGCCTTTCTGTATTTCTTAATTAGCTGTTATCCACTAAAGTACCGTCCCAGGTACTAGCCCCTGCAATAAATTTCCCAGGGCACTGGAGCCCCCAAGCCTCCAGATAGTCGGCGCCTATGACTGAATGTTGCAGGAGGAAGTAAATGAGTGACTGACAGGCGATACAGTGCGAAATTGTGCTATAAACAATGGCCAAGTTGGTGAAATACAGCACTTGTCGGCTACGACTACTTGACAGTTATCTTTGATTGTTGATATCGAGGAAACGCGTTGTACAAGATGAAATGTGAGTTTTTTTGTCAACATATTATTTTTCCACAAATATTCATGTTAATGTGAAGAATTATCCTTGTGTGAGAAAAATCCACTAATAAAAAGCATCGCCTAAAAATCAGTGTCTAAAAAGCTCTCGGTAAGATCAGGTCTAGGCCTATAGTTTTAGCAATAAGTACTGTCAAGCATCTAAAAAGATCATCCGTGTTCTAAGTTGCGGGTGGAAGAAAAGCTTAAATTAAACCGTTTGATTCCAGAGAGTCGAGAGCAGCAGTCAAAACATAGTGCACAGGAAAATACTCAAGAATTTGATTCAGTGGATACTTACGGTTAACACGATGCAGTGAGAGTCAAAGAACATTTTTTTCCTGTCTTTTGCTTGGAAGACGTCAACTTGGCAAAGCATGGACACAGCAACGTGTAAATGACTGAAATGTAGTTACCACTTTGAAAGCTGCTTACAACCCTCAGCTGGACGGTTAAATGAGGCATACCACGTTAATAAACAATGTCATAATGTAGACGTTAGAAAAGTGGCATACTTGCTTTGAACTATTATAGACTGCATAAAGTTTTCTGGGACGTTCGAACTTGCATATCTTGGCCATGATGAATTAAATATCACTGCATCTCTGGATCCAGTCTTGAATACGCATATACAATCAGCTACTGTATTTAAAGGAACATCTAAAGCCATCCAAAATAAGCTGCTTAGTATCACGTTGAAAGTTTACAGACGGTTTATGGACGCATCATGATTATGCATGAAATGCTGATTTGCTCGACAATGTAAGATTTAAAAAATCGAAATCTTTCTTCCTGCATTCACAACAGGTGTGCTGTCACTTGCATAAGTGATACTAGAATCCTAAAGATCCTCGTGCACAGGCAGCTCCATGAGATTAAATAGAATGGAGGTAAATGTTGGTTGAAATACAGGGAAAATATTAAGAGAAACCTTTAAGAAAATTTGAGAACCTTGCCGATTACTTAACACTTATGAAAGAAAAGGATTCAGTATTTACGAAAATCAAATTAAAGCACTATGCCGCATTCACTTATAAGAAACTGTACAATCTGAAAATTTCATTGCATGCCATATGTGTGGTATTGTATGAAAATTAAAGGCTGGATTGACTTTGCCTGCATGACACGCCTTTTTGAATGTATGTCGGATGTCTAAACCGATGTAAGAATCCACTAAAGATGATTATATGAGCCACAGACAGCAAAAGAAAAAGCAGATAGAAAAGGTTTGTTGTGGGAACTGGTACATGGAAGGTAGGTCATATAACATTGGACACGCGCCTCCATCAAGCAGCTCTGTGATAATCCTAATGTAGCTCGAATGACCTACAGGCCATGATGAATGATAGCCTACACAGATTTGCATGATACTTTCCCTTCATCTCATTCTAAACAGCGCAATCTCAGAAATAAGGAGATGAAGAACGACATATGATGTGTTTGTCTGCTGGTGGTAGCTAATACCGACGTATGCAGCTGGAACTGCTTGGAAAAGTGAAAGGGTAAAGCACAGAAAACTAAGAGCTGTGTAGCTGTTAGGGGAAGCACGGGGGCAATGACCTCGAAGCGCAAATTTTGACCACAATTGGCCCCTTGTGGCTACAGTTACTGCAAGTTATATTTTTCGAAATTTGGCGTAATCAAATGAATGTCAACCAGGATAAAATTAGTTATTTGGCAAGATTTGCAAGAACCCCAAATTTGGAACCAATTTAGAAACCTGATTATAAGCAAAAGTTTTAATTGTCTTTGAGGTGTGATGTGTAGAGCTTTGACTGACACAAGAGAGAGGTATGCTGTGTAGAGAGACGTTTTTAACGCTTTTTTCATAAAGAACCAGTTTATAACGAACCTAATTGTAGAAGGCCAAAAATTTTGAAAAACGTATACCACTAAACACAATATTCTTCAAGTAGGTAGTTTCCAGTTTTGCTGACTTTAATACTCATTGCCCCAGTGTCTTAAGTGGAAAAGTTTATTTTAGACACCCATAAGTTCGTTCAGTTAGAATTAAGGAACTTTTTGAACTACTATTTGATCAACCGGGGTCCCAGAATAAAGAATTTTTAGAACTAGGCTTTGAGGTACATTCTGTATAAAGAAGTGTGAGGCTTCCCGTTAACTTAGTCAGTTCAAAAAACTATGCTGTAAGGGACACAATGTTTTGTTTGTAGTATTGAGTTTATCTGTCTTTCCTTTCCTTGTCGATCATCAACAGCTATGTGAATCACTGCACTGGCGGTCAGTAACTCACAGCTGCTTTATATGCATGATTAATTACAAGTAAACTCATCATTTGCTATTATGCATCTGTTCTCCTTCTTATAAAAGCTGCCTCCTCCCCTTCCCCCAACCTGTCGTTTTTGCTCGAGTTTGCTCAGCCCAGCTGATATCTCCAGCTACGCATTTCAAAGCTAGTGATCTCTGATCCTCTGGAGGTACAGTTTCAGCCTAAAAGGCTACCATCCCTATCCAGTGATCAGTCTGAGGACAGGTCTGTTGGGCAAATGTGAGCCAGCTTGCAATCATTTCGAGCAAGAAGGCTTCTTGTACAAGTCTGAGCTTCAGGAACCCTGTGTAACATACGGCACCTCAGTGTAATGAGATTTGAGGCTAAGCTGACATAGATTGGCTCGACAAGGCTTATTTGTTTACCACCACTGATCTTGATAGAGCAGTGTCTACAACACTGTTATTCAGCGATAGTAAGATTCACTTAAAGGTTGACCGTGCTCGCTGAAATTGATGTTCATGTCCATATGAATGTGGCAGCATCGCGGATACTTTAGAAAGCTACTGTCGGTAGCAGCCAATTGTGTCTTGTTTGATCGGCGATGTTCAAATTTAGTATGATTAGGCCCTAGGGTACTCAAGATCAGATAACACTAGCTTTGCAGTCGTTTTGGGAAGGTACTGTAAGATAAGAGTTGACACCACAGTCCCAATACATAGTTCACAGTCAGTCCTTCAATTGCGAGAAAGTGTTTGGATTTCAATACTCTGTCAAAGCGGTACGGAATGAGTGCTGGTAAGTAGCTGTTGCATCAAAAGTTCGTGTTACGTTTTACCGGATATTTGTTAACCCTCGTGAGACGAGGGGCTTTTAATTGGCATGCCATCTGCATAATTGAACATGATAATTTACAGTTGTCCACAATAGACTTTTTGTGTTCCTTAATCAAATCAGAGGATTGCAAGGTACCTGGCAATGATAGATAATTGCTATTACACAGTGGCATGACATGAATATAAAACAAATAGACCACAAATTCCAATTTTTGCGTACATTTACTGGAATCTCCTGTTATATGTCCTCCATTAAGCGTACTAAACCAAGAAAGGGAAATAGAAAAAGCCAGCAGTCTTAAGTTATTCGTCTGAGCACATACATGTTGTGGTTACTGTCGAATTCATTATTGGCCATACAGTTTAAAGCAGCCTTAAGTATGAAGTGCACAAGGAACATTGGCCCACAAAAATAAGAGTCCTTTCATAAGTCAATCATAGCGATCTTGGACCAAATCATTGTGACCATGCTAGCAAAAAATAAAGTTTATCATGATTGGTTTAAGACGTAACAATATTCAGTTTTGACAACAGTTACAAACAAATTTCAGTGACACATAATTAGAATTATAAACTTTGGCCACTATAACCAAACAATAATCAAGAATGTGTAAGTAACTTGATGAAGCCAATCAAATGTAATTAAGCCTAGCAGGAAGAACCTGAAAGCAGCAAAAACAATTCTCATAAAGTTCCCAAGTGAGGATATCTTGAAAGTAAAATAGTCAGAGGGAAATTTTCTTTTATAAAGCAGAAGAATGTAATGATGAAGTTTAAAGAAGTATTGGTATAAACAATTATCTTTATCAAAGTGTGAAGTTGTTGCTGTTTCACTCAATCGAATTCACAATTGCTGACTTGGAAACACTTTGTTAAAGTTCCACCATAAATCATTTATAAAAGAAAGAACCTTCTGTTTTTTTGTGCTGGCTTCTTTTCATTAGTGTTTCAATAGAAGTTTAGAGACATGTTGTTACTTGGCCGTAAGAAAAGATCTCTGCTAAATATACTAGCAAGTATTTAAGGAATAATAAGTCATAATGATGATGATGGTGAAGATGTTAATGGCAATGATTATAATGATGATAATTATTGTGATGCTGTTGCTGATGATGGTGATGACAATAGTGATGTGATGAAGAGACTCAATTTGTATGACAAATGCATTTATGATAATCATTACATGTAACTAATTTTATTGAAAATAGCATACAAGAGTAGATGCCCATATAAAAATGTATGTTTTAGCAGAAAACAAGAAGTGTAGGTATTCACAAATGAACAGGGGCATGATATCAATGGCCAATGAGAGAGAAAATTATGATTCAAAATCAGTCCCCAGTGAGATAGGCTCATTAAGGTAGCATGTTGTATAAGAGCCAATGGGTCACATACAACAATAAAACATCAAAACTGATGGTCAACGTATGAGGTCCTTTATAACACCTTTAATCTACATCCTTAAAGGGCTTTTATGGGAAGATTATGGCAAGAGTGTGAACTATTATGTACCTGAAGCCAACCAGGTGTGTGGTGGCCTATGTTGGTACATAGCAACAACCTCCATTTTAAATTAATTATGGTGTACACTATTCCAGACACCTGTGAAGCTGCAGGCAACGTCCAGGGTGCATGTGTGTGATTGTATGCCTTTCCCAAAAAATTCTGCTTAAGCTATTCCATTCTAATTTCCTCTAGTTAAAATATATTAGAAATATGAAAATTAGGAATATTGATGAAAGATATTAATTAGGTCAGATACCTTCAAAAATTGATTCTTGTATGATATAAGCATCTTTCTACAAAGCTACAAAGCTTAGCCATTGCTAGATTATGTTAATGGCAATAGATAAACTCAACACGACACACTCAGAGGAAACTGCAGTGGGCTACAGAAGATCTTAATCATGTTACATCCTTATAGGTCATCATGTGCTATATCTATTTAACGCTACAGTTAATTTATGACAGTATCAACTTGTTGTGTGTATGTAAAGCAACATCTTTAAAATTGAAAGGTCTCATTATAAAAAATTCCATAAAGCATTTAAGTAGAATCTGGTTTTATAGTACAAGAAATGAAATGTTGTAGGCATTGTTTCATCCTACATATGATAGTAAATGCTCTTAATTGCATGTCATCCTTGTCAACAAATTTTTTCAATACCACCATTCTGTATAATCTAGAATTTTCTTTCTGTAGACATTTTTGTAGCAAAAACTTAAAATGTTATAATTTCTGTAGATGAAATCAAAGAGAGAAAGCATTCACATTATACTTCCAATAACCCTACACACTTGGAAGATAAGAACACGAGGAAGGCGAACAGCCTGAGTAAAGAGGAAGGTAAATGTTTATTAAGTAATTGAGCCTTCAAGCTCCAAGACTATGTAATCTCTTTCAGATTTAGCATGGCTAAGTCATTGGTTATCTCAAAAGCATGCAGTATCTTGGGAGGACAATGGGACATTATGTTCATCTAGATAAGGTATTTTTCTTGTGGATTTTACGCAAAGAGCCAACTGAATAGGCTTAGTTTACTTATTAGCGATAACCAGAGTCTTCCTATATGACACAATGGCAATTCCTGATCACTAAAGCCTCTAATTACATGCACTTATTTATTGGTAACATGCTATAAGCTGGATTTGAGTCAAAATTTAAAAACTCATGCACTTCAACATCTTTGCTACTCATCCTTAGACAACAGGACTTTCGATGTGAAATGTTTAGAAATTATTTCTCAAAGAGAGTAATATCCTGAATGCAACCATCATTATTGTCAACTCCTGAGTAATATGCTGATCCACTTGATAATCTCCTTATTGAAATAGAAATTTTCCAAGTTGAATTTCCACCATTTGGCACATATATTTAATTGTCATTTCATATCTGTTGGTGAGATGGAGGATGCCTCTTTGTTTCCATTTGTTTACTTTATCTTTCCTTGTTTTTCATATTTTGTTGTCAGTTTTTTATTTCAGTAAACAAAATTGACAGCTCTGATGATATTCAAAAGTGACTGAAATGTGTCTAGTTGAAATTTAACTTTTAATTGTTCAAGTTTTAAAATAGAAACCTTGAAATTCTATAGAAAATGTCCATTTTTACCTTAGTTTTAAGCATAAACATGTAAACTTTGATTAACTCTGCTGTTAGAAAATTTAAGAGAGATGGTGACTGCAGTCTGTAGGCATTGTAGGAACATGTTCTGTAAGCTTTGGAAGTGAAATCACATGACTGCAACCTATTTAATTTGGGTGATCAGTGGCTTGTGCTTAAGTTTCTGGATGATGTTATTTTATTTTGCTAGAAAATATAGAAAAAAAGGTGAAAAAGAGAAAAGCAACGAGTATTGAGGATGATTCTGCAGATGGTAGCTCGACATCTTCTGACAGGAGTTGTGCCAAAAGGTCTCGATCATGGTCATCTGATACATCATCAAGTTCAAGTATGATATTTTTATACATATAAGACTGTCATCACTTTTGCAAAGTATTCTCAAACACTTTCTCTAGGTTGTTGAAATTGTTTAATTTCATAATCCAACATAGATAAAATAATTTACTTTGTAATTCTTGCAGTGTAAATACAGCTGAAAGGAGGCTTATTGATTGATCATGATTATGTTATTCCTAAGTCAGTTTGCTATTAACTACTGGAATACAAAAACCTACCTCTAGTGCTACAATTCTGTAATTTCGACATGTTACATTCATGTCACTTGCAAACAGTACTGGCATATTACATGCCAAGTTTCTCTATGTTTTCCAAACAACAGTATGACATCTTTTTACTGAAGATAATGCCAGTGGAGCATGGATTTCCATTGTGCACAGCAGTTAATTGCCATCATTCACTTGTGTTGTTTTCTGTTTTAGGTCTAAATGAATCATTGCTGGTCAGTTTGAAAATATTTATTTCTTTGTAAATTTGTGCTAGTTAAGTGTAACACAAAGTTTTTGGCTATTTTCAAGAGCTTCTGTGACTTCTGTTAGTTAGAATGTACATGGAGATCCAATTTACTCATTAAATCAGGACCCTTAAATTCTCATTAAGTAATGTTGCTTTCCGATTTTTGTTGTCTCGTGTTTCTGTGCATATGATAAATTTCCTTGTGTTCTATTTTAATTCTTTGTTCCTACTGAACTCAAAGTAGAGGTATGAGTATCTAACTGTCTGAGCTTTTCCTTTAACCCATATTTAAAAACAATCAGAGAATATATGTTCCTGTCTTGCTCAGGATGCATGTGACAGTGTACTAACTGGTAAGAAAAAAATTGTGTCAGTTTTTTCTGTTGCCATTTAATACTATTCATAATGACATATCTGTCGATAGTTACAAAGGTATACATGTTTCAAATTGTGGAAAGATGTACAGAGACAGTATATTTATCACAACAACTTTAATGCAAAAGAATGATAGCACTTAGAATGATAGTGTAATCCAGAATTCGTATCCTTAGCATGTAAAGACCTGAATGGACCATTATTTTGTGACCAAAGTTATTAGCTGTAGCCAAGGTTTTTATTGTGATAAAATGTGATAATGGTGCTATGTCTGTCATGTTGCTGGGTTTTTGTCTATCTTGAATTAGATTCAGAGTCAGAAAATACTGTGAAAAGGAAAAGGAAGGAAAAGAGAAAAAAGGGAGACAAGGTACCTTTTTATAACACAAATCAGTATTGGAAGTCACAAATTGGTGTTGTAGGTTTATTACACTTAAGTGATTCAACTTTGTGTAACCAGCCACAACAGGTAATATATAGAAACGAATCCAAGTGATTTTGTGAATCTCTGTCTATTAATCTTTATAAAGGAATTACTACAATCCTAAGTCTTAACTATGATAAATATAAACCAAAGCATTAACCACATATGTGCTGTGTTTACAATGGTATGATACGCATCCATATCTAAATGCAAATAAAAAAATAAGAGAACACACTTTCAGGGTAAAGTGTTTAAGCTACAACAATCTTGGTTTGACAACATGGTCTGATTAACATACTACAATTCATAGGCAAACTATTATTACAACAATGTAAACTAATAATAAAATAAAATAAAATGAATGTTAAGGCTTGTACTTCATAATCATGGTTGCAGCCTATAGAAACAAACTGTGAGTATGCTTTTATGACTGGATATTGTAAGACTGGATGTTCTCTGTTACTGGATGTTAGATCCACTAATGGAGGTAGCATTGGTTTTCTGGTATTTATGCATGGTGGATGGCTAAATGGTAAGTTCCTCAAATGTAGTACTATTGTAATTCAGCTATTAGGCCTACCGTCGCCAACCCGCCACTGCTGAGCCACATGCTGCTCTTTGGCTGGTTTCACGCAGCTCTTAAATTATTATATTTTTGTTTGTGGACTTGGTTAAACTGAGTTTTTGTGTGTGAGACAGAGCACACAATGTTAATTGTTGAAAATAACTGGCTTGTTGTCTTAGTAATGTAGGAGTCAATGGCTGCCATTATCATGTTGGTGTGTGACATCATGTTAGATCTGCCTGAGCAAAGGTCTGTGTGTGTATGGGGCGATGTTCATGTGTGTGGGTGTGTATGATGTGGCTCTTTGCAGTAACACAGTAAAAAAACCGGCTCTTAGTCTCTGACTGGTAGGCCACCCCAGCATTAGGCCATAAGCAATGTTTTGTTAAATAACTCAAGTAAACAAGGTTTCTGGATTGCATAGTAGATGGAGGTTGCCTTAACTACAGACAATAGGTATGATATATGCATACATTTTGCATATGCTGAATGCTGAAACATATGTTGAAGTGAGCTAAATGAAACTGGGACATATATGGGAAGACAGGACTTGATTATAATTATTGACAGGAGCCATGACCCAGTGGTCAGTGTTATTTGTTAAACTTATTACGTTTCAGTACTAGAAAGATTGAATTAGTGGCTGAAAAATGTTGCTGCAATGCATTTATTTTACATATTGTAATAATTTTGATGTGATGTAGTTTTTATTTTGTTTTAATTGTTTCATCATTATTTTTATGACAAATGATACTCGGTGTTGGTATAATGCACTCAATGGCATGAAGAAGAAAGAGAAGAAGAAGAAGCAGAAGAAGAAAAAGAAGGGGAAGAAGGAGGCAAATAAAGTGTCGATGAACAAAGGTCCAGTGCAGCTTTCTCAGGTTAGATGCATTAGATGTTTTTTCATGACCATGTATATTCATGTAATTACTTTAATTAAGTCTGTTATTTTTCCTCTTTTTGTTTTTCCTTTCTTCTATCTGGTAGGTATAAAAGAGGGGAGGGCTTTAAGTAATGTATGCAGTTTTTTAAAACAGGATAGAGCAATGAACACTACCCCGTAACTTGCCAGATGTCAGCCTGAATAGTTGTGAGAACTGTACTTACTATTGTACCTTGTCCCAACTCTCTTCCGCGGAGGCTATGGCACACTGTTACTGGGAGTTAATCGGTATTACATACAAACCTCCATAAAAGTGCAATTGATATATTCGGAGAGACCAATGTTAACTTTCACAGAACGTTATCGCACCATGAGAAAGATAGTTGGACGTGGATCCTAATAGTAGCCTACATACACAATGCACTTGGGATAGAACCAAATATTCTTAAGTGACTGACTATACAGTCTATTCGCTATACCAGAAGGTAAATGTGAGCCCCCCCTTCCAAAAGATTACACCCATTAACATTGAACAACTAAAGCAGACCAGTTATACAGACATGATCGCCTGATCAGGTAGAAAGTATTCACCTGCAAACATGACCTTTCAGTTTCGCTCGTGCTAACTGGTAATGAAAAAAGCCTTAAACTAAATACAACATTTGGAATCAAGCTTAACTTATGGAGTGCTTTTGAAGATAAATAATCACGTCAGACGTTTTATGGCATCAATTTTGGCAGGGTGTTGAGTAGTATTGTTTTGTAGAAATGCTTCCGATTTTAATTTCAAGGTACGTATTGGCAACAAAGATGTAAACTCCATAAAGTCACTCCTGTAGTCTTGATTAAAATCCTTGGCACATTTCTAAACAGGATTCTTGGCACTTATTGTAATCCAGTCCGATATGTCAAGCAGAAAGGAACTTTTTTTTACATTCGTTTGTTTGTAAGCAGCCTATGTCTGTGCAAGTCAAGCTAAAGTTTGATTTATAACTGGACGGAAGGGTGCATTTTTCTCTTCTTTTTTTGATATTCCTATTTATTGTGCTTGTCCAGATTTGAGAATTGAGTCCAGAGGTGTTGTTCCTTCTGTTAATTTAAAGATTTTTGAACCCTTTTACTCTGTGCCTTCATTCCGCTATCTGATATTTGATTATTAAGAACCAGACAGTCTGTGTTGACATTGCATTTAGAGTCTGATGAAAAATATGATGCAATGTCTCTCTTTTGAGCGACAAAGGAGATTTCTTGCTGTGACTTGACAGGAAGTTAAGAAGTCAGAGATAAAGTTATGTTTCAGGCCAAAGTACTTTTTGGTAGATGTGAGACATTTGAGCCAGAGTGGTATTTGAGCCATTTTTAATTTAATAAGTTTTTAGGCTGTTACAGGATGTTCTAAGCCTACAATTTGTAGATCGTTAGGAACCATTTTATCTTTCTAAAAGATAAACCTGTTGGCTATGTCCAGTTTCAATCGAGGGTGTATTATAAGGATGTCAATTAACGGCAGATAGTTTCCCAATGATCTCAGACTTAAAAGAGAACTCTTAATAGATATCGAAAACCCTCTTTCTTTATTGGTGGTATCCTTTTATTACTTAAAAGTAGGTAAGGCTCATATTATTCAATTTGTACTCCTAGTCGTTTTCATTCCTAAAGCTACACATTTGTCGACACAAAGTTGAAAACCTGCTCAAATAGACCATTGAAAATAAGAATTGAGCAGACGTTAATTGTCTGATGGAATACTAGTGTATCATCAGAAAACTGCAGGTATTGGGTTTGTTGTGTAGTCATCTATGGAGATACTTATTGAAACGTTATTGCAGAGGCTAGAGATAAGTGATTTCATTTTCACTGGTATGTGATAATAATCCAACACCTGATTGATTAAATCATGATTAACTTCTTCAAATGCATTCGTGGAGTCAATTCAAAGAAATTCGAAGAAATTGTTTTGCTTCTTTGATATCACCAGGCATGATTTATTGTCTCTGTCATAGTTGTGGTATGTTCAATTGTTCCTGATATATTTGACCAGAATCCCTTTTGAAGGCGATAATCAATTTAATTTTTAGGATCAAACTCATAAATTTGCATCTTACTAATCCATGGTGTAAAAACCTCACTCATAACACTTTACAGGGTTATTGGTCTCAAATTTTCAGGACAAGATGTAGATCCTTTTTTGTATAGAAAAGCTGTTAGTCCATTTTTCCATACATCAGGAAATATTCCACTTGTCCAGGCCTCATCCATATCAGCTTCCAAATTGTTGTTTTTAAAATTGGGCACTTTTTCAACATTAATGTACTAATTTGCTCAAAAGTGACAAGGGGATGAACTTGATCTCATTATCTTATTGATTTCATCATATCATGATGCTGACAAATCAAAATCGTGAATTGGATTTGCAAGTTTACGGATGCATTTTTGCAATTTAAAAGATTTGTTTTTATTCTGAGGTTTAAGTTTATTATTGAAGTGATTAGAACATGTACCCTCATCAAAAGAAGGCTTGGTGACAGTAACACACGGTTCCAGGACTGAATCACAATATTTCCAAAGCTTTGTTTATCTGGACTTAATGATCCAATTCCCTGGTGTGCCTGTTACAATTATTGTTGACTTCAAAGAGTCGGGATCTCAGAAGACAGTTGACATTAGTGATTTCCTTTGAATCATCACTAGATTTGAGAATTTTTAAAGATCTTTTCAATTGCCAGTTAGACTGCCCTATGTATTTTTCCTTGTATGAATCAATTTACTGATTTATGTATGATCGATGGTTATTCATGAAGTAAAAATAAACTTTCCTTTGAACTGATAAAATTCGTTCATTTATGTGCAGTATGAAGTCATTGAAGGGTAACACAGACTTGGTGTAATCCTTAGCAACTGACCATTCATTTTCACACCTTGATAATTTCATGCATTTTAGGCATTTTATTTGAACCCTTAATACAAAATCCTTGTGTAAATTTTCTGTAAAATCAGCAGTGTTAGTCTGAAGAGATTGATTAAATAGATCCTTTAAATCATCATGGTCTAAAATCTTGCATGATCTTTTGTGAGCTTAAAGACATCTTAATATTTTCCCGCAGAGGCTTGTGTGTCCTTGCGAGGCCTTCTTTTAAGATTAAAAATGGGGGGCAATTGCCCTCCGATCCCTAAGCTTGCCCCCCCAGTTGTGATCTTTTTGATCCGGAAAATTATCCATTTTTTAAATAAGACTGTTTCAAGAAATAGACTAATGCCGCCAGTAGAGACTAAATGGCATCCCTCAAAAGCTATGTGTAAATGAATTGAATAACATTATCGATCATGCTTCATTTGCATTCATTGGAGACAATTATGAAGACAGCTCAAATATACTGAACATTAATTGGACAATAAAGTAACTAAAGAGCAAGGTAGAAATTACAAGGTATAATAAACAGACACTGGTCTACTAGGATAGGATTGTATGCTTATAGGACCATTAAGCATTCGGTCCAAGATGTCGCAATCCAGAACTTCAATGCGATGACGCACCTTATTTTGGTGGTGCTGAGGAGAAATGGATCAACTAGAATGGCTCCTTAGATGACATCGAATCTGTCCTTGATGATGCTTAGCTAGCAAACAAAACTCACAGTTTGATTGGTGGTTCTCACAGGGGACGACCTTACAGTACAAGAAGAAATGAAGACATTTGCTGTGTTAAGTCACTTACTGATTTCATAACTAGTTCAGTACCGTTATTGGAACGTGCAGGCATATCAGGAGACCAAGGTAAAGAGTTTTCTGATCCGATCACTAAGACTTTCGATGATTTCAGGCCAAGCAGTCATCTTTTGGAAAAAGACTATTTCATGAGGAAGCTGCACATGGTAAGAAAATGTACGGGGCTCGTTCAGCAAAAGTAAAAAGGGGTAATGGAAAGCCATGAAAGGACTAGTGATTATCATTCGACAAGAGCATTTGATTATGCGAAATGTTCAT
>JANTCA010016288.1:0-17676 GCA_024741275.1 Chironex yamaguchii | reverse complement strand
AGATTTTGATGCAAGATTTTGATGCAAGATTTTGATGCAAGATTTTGATGCAAGATTTTGATGCAAGATTTTGATGCAAGATTTTGATGCCAGATTTTGATGCAAGATTTTGATGCAAGATTTTGATGCATGATTTTGATGCAAGATTTTAGAATTTAGAGCTGCCCATCTCCAACAATTTCACTATTCGATTATTTGGATGAACTTTTAATGATAATTGTGCGAATATGGGAGAACCATCAGAAAACTTTGGTGGTGGGGGGCAGGGTGTCCCATAGAAAATGTAAACGATGATAAAATCTTTTTATTACCATTGAACAAATATAAAACTACAAATTTTTCTAATACGCATTTCAAGCTGTCTTAAACGTTTTAAGAGAACCAAGTGTAGACATTTTCGAATAGCAGGCTGCGCGTTTTATTGAACAAACGGAACTTGCAGGAGTAGAAAGAAATCTTTTGACCACAGCTGCAACCTTAGGGAATCTTTGACCATTCTGGTTCCTCTAAAATAATTGGTTGCTGTAACTTGGATCTTACTGTTTTAAGGCTGAAATTAGCAACCACCACCACTAGAGCACTCTCGTCTCATACACTCAAGCTTTTCTTTAACTTCTTTCATTACTATGGCTATTCGATCTCAGTTATTACTATTCGATTAGTCGATGCTATTCGATAAGTCATTGTTATTCGATCAATCGTTCAGTCACATTATTCGATTAGCTGCTGCCATTCGACTAGTCGTTGCTATGCGAATACTCCTTAGCATGATTCGAATAATCTGAATAATAGCACTATTCAGTTACAGCCGAATATTCGATCAGTGAATGATGTAACTGAATACCAACAAAAGTAATCGAATATCATTTATTCGACCTTCGGTGGACATGCCTAGTATCGTTATGCTTCTGTGGGGTGGGGTATATTGTCATTATTCAAATTGACGCAAGTACTCTACTTACGACATAACACCTTTGACCCTACAAGATTACTTGTCAAAAAAAGAAATGAGTTTTCCCACTGTCCGTTTCAAAAAGTCGTGTTGTTCTGCCTTGGATTTCTCCTGTGTCGTGTTTCTCCAGTAAAGGATTGGTGAGTTTAATATACTTAACTCACTAAAGAGGATAAAAAAACAGTGGAATTACGTTTCAAATATTTTGTTTTGATCCAAATCAAATATCTAGTTTGAAAAATTACAAAGGACCCTGCCTTAACCTTGACCTATGTAACGGCGTGATGAAATTAAAATGTATTTATTAAAATAATAATTTACTTATTTCATTCATTTCTCAAGTTTAAACTAAATCTGAAGTCATAGAAAAAAGCCCTACTACAGTAATCTCTTGTTTTGAATGAACCTGTTACCATCATTGACATAGGGATCCAATAGTCATGCTGAAGACGGTCAATAACAGGAAAACAACAGGAAGTACTTTCCCTGCCAGTCAAGAGGAAGCTAAAAGCAATATAATGTAATGTCAAAAGTTCAATGACAGTAGTTAAAAGTACTTAAGCACACGCCTGGCCAAAGTGACCCATTAGGAGCAACAAAGGAAGCAACGTTGTAGTGAATGACCACTTGAAAACTGAACCAGATTTTCCAGCTTCAAACCGAATAACTATCTTCCTTGTTGTAGTGAACTAACGTAGACAGGACCAAGATACTTAACCATTCTCATTATCACCAGGTGTATTAGTTTGGAAGTTAACTGGAGTCTGGCCTGAAAGCACACATATTCTAATACATACCATTGCACTATTAGGTTTGTACATTTTGCAGACAGAAGTATACTGGGGAGGTCACCATTTCCTCCTCCTCCGGGTTATTGATGGGACAGTACAATCTTTCATAGTATCAGACAACTCTCTTTATCTCTGTAAAGGATGGCATTATCCCTGGTTATTATGATTGTCACATGAAATTTTATAATTTGTTTGAGTGAGTTCCTTGGACTTATTCAAAGTTCAAGAAAAGTTCTGTGGAGCAGTTTGTTAGGACATTATGAGTACCTTGCATTTCTATTTTAATTGCAAGTGTTTTCAGCACAGTACTATTATTGGTTGTCTGTACCCTTAAGAAATGTCTAACTTCTAAAGTCTAATGAGGGCGAAAAAATGAACCTCTGCTTACTTCCTATTGCACTTTATTGTACAGTCGGAAACAGCAGTTTACCATGAGGAATAAACATGCCAGAAAATGCTTCTGGCATGTTCATACTTCATAAACTGCTGTTTCCATAAACCATTCCGACAGTAGTTTACATTGCAATGATTAATTGTTGGGGTACAATAATTTACGATCGCTTAAGAAAGATGACTTTAAACTGCATTTCACAAAACAAACATTTACAGATTTCCTCTTTACAATTCTAACCCCAAGTTATGCTCCTGAACTGTAAGGACAGGATCATACTGCACTCAGACACAACAGACTCTAGGGCAATAAAGTTTGAAGATATTTTACTGTTGTCATGTAACCCGTGGGAATTGTATCTTCAGACAATCAAATTCAGACATATCTGGTGTAAACACTTGGAATGCGACCTAAATAGACAACAAACCCTTTCAAAGGAAAGCATGAAATAAGGACAATGAATCAATATGATTACACAAACAGTGTTAGTTATTTTGATTACCACTTCGTTCATCATGTTTGCCAGAAGAATGAAGAGTCCAGAACCTTGAATAACATCGAGGTCGTGAGTATGACAACCGTTAAGATTATGGATAGCATAGCAAGAACGACAGTGACAATTAGTTCAGACGTGCTAGTAATCATTATCATGAGTATGACGGGAAGATAATGATAAGAGGAAGAAAGCTAAGCAGTACGGGCAGGACGATGACAGGGGAGGGAGAGGATGTGTTAACAGGAATATGATGGCGATTTCGTTATAGCAAATGTCAGAAAAATGAAGATAGTATGAAATTAATTATGATGGTGATGATGATCACGACGCCGCCAATTTTTGTGATGGTGGTGATGATTTTGGTATTGATACTAATGAATAATTTTGATAAGGAGGATTAACGAGGGTGATGCCAATGAATAAGTATGAGCATAGTGGTATTGTTAGTGGTAAGAAAGAAGAGGACGATAACATTGGTATTTATAATGATGACAATACAATGTATTGATGATTGTCAATCTTGATGTCGACAATAAGCGTAATGCATGTGTAATTAGCTCACTGATGCTTCGATTGGTTAGTGACATACAAAAACTAACAATACAACTAACGTCTATTTTGCTTGTTCTAAGAGTGCAGAGATACAAAACCAACTAGCTTTTGATGCCACCTTGTGTCCCTTTTTCTCTAGCGAAGTGAGAATGATGGGAAATGCAGCAACGATGCTTCTATTTAGAGTTCCCTGACTGACACCCAACCATAACCTGTCTGCTGTACAGGTAAAACGACGCTGAGTAACACAACGACACACAATCGAGATCACGGTTCAACTCGCCGTCATAGAATTTTGATGAAAGTTTCCGGTGTGTTCATTACACGAAAGCACGACATTACTCGACTTATCCGTTTCCGTTCATTTTCACTTAAAGAAATGGAAAAAAACAATGCGATTGTTCGCCTATGATTGTGATCACACTTCAAAGCTGTGATGCCAGAGAATCATGGCGAGCAACACAGTTGATGCAAAACAACAAACAAAAAACAGCACATAGTCGCCGAGATTTTTCTTTCGCGTCCATCCGGGCAACAATTTCACGTTAGAATTCTGATACACAACACTTTTGTTTCACTTTAGCCCTAAACACTAGACAAGACGATACCAAGAAATAGCAAAAGGGAGAAAAAATAAGGTATTCTTGCCTGTATGTCCCACTGGAAAACATCCCTCTCTCTAGTACGCGTTCATTCATTACAGGGCCAACTTGAATTGTTTCGCGCCTTTTTTGAAAACATTTGTTTTTGTCAAAGGATTCATTTCAAAGCACTCTGCGATTGGTTGTTTTTGACAGGAATGTAAGTTTGAATGACAAGAACAACATTTTAAACAGGACCACAAGACACGTGAGCAAGAAAAGCTCCACCTTCTGATGCGATCACAAGAGACGGTATGGCGCCTTTTCAAATCAGTGAAACGAAAAGCGCATGTCAGATAAAAAATATATGGCTTTGAGTTCTGTTTAGTTGCAGCTGACTGTGATATCAGTCAATCTTAAACTACCGTGGAGTTGTTAAACGACCATTAGGTGCTGGACTCGTGTCAAATAATAACACTATATAACAAGGAGATAGTTCGATGCCTTAAAGTGATCAAATATGTTATGGCTTCTTTCGTTTCGCAGTACAACGAGTCATCGTTTTGTCCAGTTTGCCACATTTCACTGGATTTCAGTAACGTCAAGGTTCTGCCGTGCTTGCACTCGTTCTGCAGGGACTGTTTGGAAGAGAGGGTCGCAAGAGATATCAGCGGTGAGTTGAAACTTCTTTGCCCTATTTGTCATCGCGATGTTAAACTTACAGCATCAGGAGTAGAGGGTCTGCCTTCTAATTCATTCATGCAGGATATATTTCCTGATGTGGTCACTTGTCGTGGCAGCAGCGATCCGACAATGCCAACAAACTCAGTGACTGGTTCCCTTTTGGGATGGATGGCAAACACCACTAAGTCGAATGCCAAAAGCTTTGGAAGCTTCCCAGAATGTAGAAACTGTGACGAAGGGTCACTTGCCAACTCTCTTTGCCGGCAGTGTAGTGAGTATCTTTGTGATAACTGCGTTCGAGCTCATCAGAGGGTGAGATTAACGAAAGACCACACAATCGTGAGTTCAAGTTTTGAAGATGTGTTACGGAGCGCACTCCCTTCGATTTCCAATCCGATGAGTTCACCTGTTGGTACGTTACCTAGTACATACTCCGCTCACGTACCGCCACCTTTGTTTTCAACTGGCAGAGCTTCCTTTTGTGATAAACATGGCCGCGAAGTCACCGTCTATTGTAATACGTGCTTCCAACCAGTATGTCGTGACTGTCTTCAGGGTGAACATCAAGGGCATAACTTGTCTTATTTACCGAGTGATAGCAGTTTGACAACTGAGGCCGCTCTGTTAAAACTGGTCACAGAAAGTAAACGCGAAATAAGTGCAATGGAAGATGCCCTTACAAATGTTCAGAATATGATTGAGCAAGTTGAAATTCGCTCACAGAACGTTGCAGAGGATTTAAAAACAACTGTCAAACGTCATATGGTTGCCTTAGAAGAAAGAGAGCGTGATCTCATGCGTCGTGTGGAGAAAATTAGGCAAGTTAAAGGGAAAGCTCTTCATTTGCAAGTAGATCGACTGAAAAGTGGTATAGCAAGCTTGATGCAGGCGTGTGAGAGTTCCGAGAAAGCTTTGGAACACGGTGATGAGTCGGCAGTTCTCGAGGCGAAACAGTGCCTTGTTGAGCATCTCCAAGAGGTAAGGAGTAAGCGTTTCCTTCTTCAACCTTCTGAGGATGACGCCATTTTGTTCACGCCTCCTGACACAGCATTACAAACAGCCATCAGTTCGTTAGGTATCATCAGTAGCAGTGCCTATCCACCACTTTGCACGGCTGTTGGCGAGGGTTTAAGGCGTGCCACAAAGCATAAGATAGCTATGTTCACAGTTATTGCTAAGGATCATCAAGGTGCCAATCGTTGTATTGGTGGTGATGCGTTACGTGTTCTGGTCAAGGGCCCTGATGGAAGGTCATTTTTAGGAGAGGTATTTGATCGCCAGAATGGGAGTTACACGGTAACATATCGTCCATTGTTGGAGGGGGATCATGTTATTGATGTTACAATACGGGGTCAGCCTATCCTGGATTCACCCTTTGAGGTCATTGTCAGGCAAGGGAGAAATTACAGTGGCATAGGTCAGTGTTTAAATCAGTTTGGCTCAGAAGGGGAGATGGACAGTCAACTGTGTCGACCATGGGGTGTTTGTACTGATCGTGATGGTAACATAATAGTAGCTGATCGTAGTAATAATCGTATACAAGTATTTGATGCGAAAGGAAATTTCCTACACAAGTTCGGGTCTGCGGGGTCTCGCAATGGACAATTTGATCGTCCAGCAGGAGTATGCGTTGACAATCAAAACAGAATTATTGTTGCTGATAAAGATAACCATCGCGTACAGATTTTTACCATCGAGGGTAACTTTATTCTGAAATTTGGAGAACGAGGTAGCAAAAATGGTCAATTTACTTACCCATGGGACGTTGCTGCCAACAGCGAAGGACGTATCCTTGTTTCGGACACGAGAAATCATCGCGTTCAGCTGTTTACCCCCGATGGAGTTTTTATCAATAAATATGGTTTTGAGGGACCACTTTGGAAACATTTTGATTCTCCGCGTGGTGTAGCCTTTAACCATGAAGGACATATGGTAGTTACTGATTTCAACAATCATCGCTTGTTAGTTATCAGCCAGGATTTCCAAACTGCACGGTTTTTAGGAACTGAGGGAAGCAACAATGGGCAGTTTCTGCGCCCCCAAGGTGTTGCTATAGATCAGGAGGGAAATATTATTGTTGCTGATTCACGAAATCACAGAATCCAGATATTTCAGCCTAATGGGAATTTCCTTTGCAAGTTTGGATCCTATGGAAGCAACCCTGGCCAGCTAGATCGACCCTCTGGTATATGTGTCACTCCAGATGGATTAATTCTAGTGGTTGATTTCGGTAATAATCGTATTCAGTCTTTTTAAGTCAATTCACTCATTCCCGATAAACACATCATACATCGTAGATGTTTTTGGAGACTAAGATTTGGAATTATACACATTCATCATAGTCACAGAATACATTTTGACATTAAATACTAGACCCGTTTTACAGTTCATGCATGCATTTTTATCAGCAGACAACACACGCACCTCGTTCAGGACAGTATTTTTTCCGAGCTCCTTCATGTTATCACTGCCATTTCCGTACATTACACATTGTAATAGGTATGTTGGCCACCTAAAGTATTGGTCTAAATTTTATAGAATTCAACAAGCAATCACCCAGATGGTCATGTTCGTCACTAGTTGAAAACTAGTTCCCATATACATGCAGAGTATCAACTGGTGTATTTTGGTCATTCATTCTTCAACATAATGGTTTTCACGACAGCAAGATACTTAAGTATCATATTTTTGAGGTGCTAAGGAGGACATTTGTAGAATTTGTAGTAATGTTTGGGCTGATAAATTAGACTGATTATGGTCAAGTCGAAAGTATTGTGAATACAGTGTACAGCGTAAGCTAGCCTTTGCTTTAGCTAATTTGTTATCTACCATTACTGTCAAACTAAGCTTCAAGGAAGTTGCTATGTACACGTATTTTTAGCTTCAATCTGTTTGGTCTTGAAATGGAATTCCTTACCCTCAAACTAAAGAGGTATGTCTTCAGGTAGTAAGATGTCAGATACTTGAAAATCTATACCGTGTTGTACTCTTAAATTGAAGGCTTAAATGTTAAAATTGACAATGATATGCCTTATTAGTTATGGCCTTATGCCCTCCTAGAGGAAGATGTTGTGATGCATGTATTTACATCAGTGTTAAGTAGTACATTCTTTCCTCGACCAACGTCAGAAACGAGTATTGAACATCGCGTTTTACGCAACAGACATTGCTTTTTCGACTGTAATTATTCATCACATGCAGAACTTAGTATGTAGTTATCAGGGATAAGTGTTTAGTCAAGTTATCATCATAACAACAGTCACATGTCACTTACAGTTCCAAACATTTGTTTTCTAAAGTGAAAGTTAGGTTCTTGATCAGGAATCTTGAACTAAAAGTAGTTGACTGTCATGTTTGTTGTTCGTTGTATTTGTATTTAGTAAAAGATATGCTGTAGCTTCCTCCTTCCAGTGCCCACGGTAGGGTCATGGATCGAAATATTGAGTAAATTAGCCCCCAGAGAGAAGTATACAAGTAGCTCAAGGACACATGCTATTTCTTTGACATATTCAACACCACATTTATCCTTTACAGTACCACTCCAGTTTGGATTGGTGTATTGATACTGTAACAAGTTAGTTTGGAATGCCATTTTGTCATTGTTAGTGTGTACCATTTATAGAAGTCAATATGATCCTCCCAGATGCTAAGCTAGCAGTGTCAGCTGTATCTGTTATTATTGGTGGAGTGTCTAATGGTTTACAATGGATATTGCCATCAAATGTGTATTAATAAGGAGCAAAGACACAAGCTAGATGATGCAGATGTTTGGCTGATATGTGGTGGTGTTCTTTCCCAGATTTATTGCTATTCTTTTCTGAGATTTGGTTGAGTTGGCCTTTTTTAGTTTATTCAAGGCCATTTTATGTTGCACTGGACTTTTGAAGCTGCAGCGTGTTCTTGTTAAGAATTTGGGGATTTTTCCTTTATGATTAACTATGAATTTAATTATCAAATTCCATCCTTTGGCTTGCGATTTTTGTTATAAAAGTTTATATATATTATACATATATACATGTCTATACATACAATATATAAAGCTAATTCTTCTGGTCATAAGATGATGTGCTGTTTCTTTGGTACTTTTCTTAGGTCTTTGTGTATACATAAAGTTATACCCGATTTTTTTTTCAATTTAGGTATCTTTTATCATAGGGGCATTCAGGACATTTTTGCAAGTTGTCATGTCAGTGTCTGTCAAATATTTGTCAACTTGTTTCTGTGTTCCCATATGTACACCCATAGGATGTATTCAAAAACATTCTTTTATTTTATTCTTGTTTTGTCAGGAAGAGTAATTGGGATGTAATCTTTTAGCACAGAGTGCTAAGAAACATTTTCCTGTGGTATCCAGTTATAAAAAATTGTTCGTTCTTTGTTCAAAGTTGTCAAACCAGTCAGGTGTTTATGGGCTGTCCCTTGTTTTTCTGTATCTTGTTTTCTAGACCAGCAATGCTGTGAAAATATTTTTAATTTTGATAATGTTCATATGCATACATATGTTGAATTCATTTAGGCTTTATACAACCAAGATTGTGACATCATATTTGCCTCCAAGCATGATGAATTTCAATGTGGAATGAGAATATTTGACACTAAATTAGGACATAGTCACTCGTTTTCACAAAATATGAAAGTACAACAAGCAGCCTGGGCGTCTGATAGAACTTTTAAGTGTTTATAAATTTATATGCAGCTGTACTTTATGGCAACACTTAGTCCTTTCTGCTATTTCCCTCTAGAATACAAAGATTATGTCTTTATTAAAAACTATTTTGTGCCAGGATTTAATATGGCAAACTTTGTATCTTCTTGCTGATTATGACGACTGTCTCAGGTTGTGTTAGTTTGCTCTCATTCCTCATGTTCATCTTGACTGTTTTGTGTCAACCCCCATCAGTATGATTGTCCTATTGTTTGAAATTATTTATGTGAATGCAAATATTGATGTCCTGATGTCATCTTTAATAGGTTATTTATCAGAATTCTGACCTGTGTGTTTGAAATTGATGTCTCTTGTGAAGCTCTTTGTACCTATAAATATATATATATACATATCTACCTTGTTTTTAATGTCTCAACATTTCGTAGTGTATGAACCATTCCATGGTCATTAGGTCATACATGTACGTACCAATGGCAGAGAAACATAATGGTTAGAAGTTGTTTTGTCACCGTAGACACCAGCATATAATGAGGTATTAAATCTGTGAATTGTAAGAATCTGTAAATGCCAACCCAACCATTGTTCAAACATTGTAGACAACAAGTTGGCAAATTCGTATAAACACTCCCAAGGTGTGCTTCTTCATGTTTGTTTCCTTTTGGTTTTGTATGCAGATAAATGTGTTATTGAAATAGAATTTCTGCCGTACCCGATGTCTCCTTATTTGTTTTTGGGGGGTTGGATGTGTTATGATGTTGTTGTGATTACGCATTAAAACATGGATTGAAGGTGTAATACATGAATCAAGAAAGTTATTTCTGTACATGGACAGGACAAAAGCCCAAATCTGTTTTGTAATTTATTTCTATTCAGTGGCCTCAAAATTTTTGCTAAGCTAGTGTTTTGATTGATTTGTTTGACTATAAGACCAGGTTTGAAAAATCCAGCTAATATTACCAGAATTGATGTACCAGAAAGTTTTTGCGTGAGATACGTTACAGGATGTATGACCTTATACTGTTAATTGGTTTTAAATTCTACTATAACCATGTGATGATAATGACGTCACTACTCATAATACTTCTTTTACAACTTCTGTTGCTTCTAATTGTTTGGAACCGACTACAAACTCAACAACCACTAAGACTAGACAACTCCATCCACTACAACTACTTAACTGGTACTGCAATCTTCTACTGCTTTCATTAGGAAGCACAACTAGAACAGAAATATCAGTTTTTGTCCATAGGATATATGAAATACATCTTTTGTAAGATTCCTTGTTAAGGGTCATTACCGCACAAATGGAATATACCAAGGGCCGTATTTGGTATGGGAAACACTGGTCTTGCCACATTTGCATGCTGAACCATGAAATAGATTTCTCGAACGTCAAAGCTATCTGAGTGAATGCCACGGTCGCTGCCTTAGTTTGCGTGGGCACTTAAATCGATTCTCTGTACGAGAAGTGATGAAGTGTGCATACATTTGTTTGTGCTTGATCTGCTAATTGCAAAACTTGGAAATTATCACGGGGGTTCATTACAATGCAAAAGCACCACTATCCTGACACCAGCCTGATTTTCAACAAAAAAAATACGTTCGTTAGCGATTCTGCAGGCATACATCCAGCCAGAGGTGGTTAATTGGTAAAGTCGTAATTATATTTTATAACGGTTGTAAAGTAGGTATTATTTGCAATGTCACGTGAAGACGTAAGTTACCCATGCCTCGTCATAGTTGACCTGTGGGCGGGAGATGGAATCCGTTCGTTGTGTGATTTTCCAGGATTCTATAATCAAAAACAGAGATATTTTCAAAATGTTTCAAAGAACTGTCGATGAAGGCGTTTACTTTATCAGCCGCCAGCAGATGCGTTGCTCAAAATTATGAGCAAAGCAGGGAAGAAATGGCGGAAGGTTCGCGTTAAGGTATGGAAAATCCTTCCTCGTAAGATAAGCCAAAACATGTCATTTCATGTGTGAAGTAAACATTGCGATGACCAAGATCAAACAATAAACAAAGAGCCTGCAAAGCGCGTTGTTTTGTGGAAGCCGCCTGGCGTGGTGACGCACTGAAAGCCATTGTTCAAGCAGAAGTTTCTCTTTTGTGCCCCCGTGTTACACGAAGATTCAAGAGAATTATGCATCCACACCCAGACGCATGTGCACAAATACTTACCGAGTTTGACATCTGGCGCTTTTGTAGGAAAATGGTTGTGTTGAGACTGTTTTTGGGACCGCCGGTTTTTGTTTGTTCAGCAGATGCAGTTGAGTTTGAGGAGACATCGCCTCAATCGCGGTTTGTGTACAACTGATGAAAATATGGCTCAGCAAGTCAACGTTATAACTATGATGGAAAGAAATAGGGATATGATGGGATTAAAGAGACAGGCCGAGGTGACGTTAAGGGAAGCTTGGACAGTTCTTGTAACATTTGCAGATTTTGTCGAACTTTCGTTATGGAGGGTTTTTGTGTGGCAGAGTAGAGCTTGCAAGTTGTCGTTTCTGTGTTACCACGGTGCAAAGAAGGTAAGATCGACTGCTCCCCAGACTGAATGGTAAAGGGCAAACATTACGATATACATGTGAGCAGATAGTTGTACAATCGGCAATGTTTCCGGTGTTTACTTTGAACTCGCGTCCGTCTTTGCATGCGAGTGGCGCATTAAGTAATTTATACACAGTTGGTATTTCACAATTATAGCAATTTCTCGTGGTGACATTTTGGAAATTGAAAGTAATCCATCTGTTAGCGTAAAAACCTGTGCTATTTAAGATTTATAGTTGCGCTGTATTTTGATTCCAACTCAACCTGAGTTTGTAAACCGGAGCGAGAGAACATCAGGTACCGTTGGTTGTAAGCAGGCCTTGCAGGTACTGTGTTCCGCTGGATTCAAGCTTCACCGTATTATCGAGTGAGAACATTAAAAGTCAAACTTTAACCTAGGCATGGAATGAGCCGAAACCGCCTGAAATGGGCCATTTAAAACGATAACCGTATAAATCAACGGGAAACCTGGGTAAAAGCGAAGGTAGTTGCAACGATAACTTGTCTACGTTCATCACGTTGTGTAAAACTAGCACAAACGGCCATAAATTAATAACGCTACAGTTACATGCCGCTTTCATGCGTGTTCACAAGTTGACAAACACCTATTTACACGAAGGCGACAACACCGAGAGTCTTAGGACCTTCCCCAAAGGGCTAAGAAGCTTTCCGACACATTTGCAGTTTGGAGACTTTCGCTTGAAGCTCGCCTGGCAACAATGATAACTTGACTTCAGGTCAACACACATGGTGATTGTTACCTTTTTAACCTCTATTCGGGCCAAAGCCCATACTTACGCAAGCGGTAAGCTAAAACTACTCAAATAAGTTACTGGCACCTACGAGATTCCATTTAGGAACAATTGAGAATTGTGGAAGTCCTAGCAACAGTTTTTTTAAATTTGACCTCTGAAACTGTCCCGAAAGAACAGGATAAGTGGTTTCTTTGGAACTCTTATATGATGACCTTAATCAAACATAAGGGCACTCGAGTCCATTCTAAGAGCACACGTTCGTGCTTCGTGACCTCATTTAATAATATACTTTCGTACTGCTAAATTTATTAGTAAATATCAAGTTCCAGTGTAATAATGATAATTCCAGTTTGGTTGAGGTTGCTGAAAAGTGATAAAACAGGTTTTCTTGTCTAGTAAAGGGATCCGAAAGATAGTAGACCGACCTGTGGTCTTAAAGGCGATAGCCGATCATGTGCATATTAAAATTACAACTTAAAAAACAAGGATTTAAGGGAAAGCACATCACCCAAGAAACAGGATACTAGTGTATTACAAGCACCTTCCATCTTGGCTTTTCTGGTCACCTTTGAATGCATGTCAATTAAGAGATCTGGGAGTCAACAATGCATTCATGGCGAGATGAATTCGTTGCCACACTTGTAAATTTGATTTTTTTTATCTTAATTTTCACAACATATTGAATACGCAACAGTTTATTCCTATTATATATTAAACCAAGAGAAAGAAATTGTTGTCGTGAATCTGATGATTATGCTTGATTTGCTCTTTTTTCAAAGCGTTGTTAGTATTTGGTTATTTGGTCGTTGCAGAAAATACAAAGTTGACAAAGAAGTGTATATTTGACGGTCAGAATTGATAGTATGCAAGAGATACTGATTCAACTTTGCAAATTAGCTAGCAGATTCTCATGAGCATTAAAGAAGGTGGAAATCTCGACCCTTTTGTTCTGAAAACAACCAGTGCTAGTAGTTTCTCACAAAGCGCGAAACCTGCACTACGAGTGTAGCAAGGAAGGTGGATTCTTTCAAGGTTCCTTTATTCTTTAAGTGTTAAATATGTACATTCGCTTCGCTTCGATGGCGCACGAACAATTTTACAAAATTCTTTCGGGTACAAGCTAAATGCATACCTTATAAAAACACATGTTTCTCAATGCAAACAGCCATGAGTGAAATATTTCACGCGACTTCAGATCGAAGGATTAGTATTAATATAACCTTTGGAACGTACTTACTTTTCCGACCGTTTGATGAAATTTTAATTTTTACAAGTGGTTTAGGAACTTTTGATAAATCTCGGATATTTTTATAACATAAGAGCAAACGAGAACAGGGATAGCTTTAGATGTTGAAACCGTTGTTCTCCCATAGATGTTTGGGCAAGGTAACTTCCATGTCTTTGCAGATAGGAAGGCGTATTTAAGGGATTAGTTACACCACTGGTCGATGCACCATCAACTATCAGTAATGAATTATCACTATATATTTAATGAACTATCAATGCTGTTTTCGATCCAGTACATGCTTCGTGTTCTTCCTTGAAACGTCTATGGCTCTGTTGCCCAACTGGCTTGTTTGCTTAAGCTTGTTTTCCACTAGGAACATTTCTTCGCACCAAGCGATTTTTTTCGAGCATGCGCATGCGTCCTTCAATACTCACTCATGAATTCATTCGCGGTGACTGTTCGCAAGAGCGAAAAAGTGAGCTCGAATGGATTCAAGTTTTGCACGACATAAAAGGCACAAGGCAATTAGATTTCAGGAACAGTTTCACTAGACATCCATGACCCAAACTCGTGCCAATAATAACAGAATAAATAACTGCAAAAAGAAGAAACCTGGAAAAAGGGATTATGCATCATGCAGTCCGACTTTTTGACCAAATCTTACTTGCCTTTTGTCTTCCAATCTCCGTCTATCTTCTTATCTAAAATTTATTTCTATATTTTGACAACCTTCTAATAAGACGTTTGCAGACTAGATTAGCAGACAAGGTAGTTTAACGTAGAAGTATCTATATCACGTATTGTTCCTTCACGTCAGATTTTATCGTCAATCGGATTCTGCAGGTGACGGTGCTACTCACATCTAATCTAACGAGTCCAACCATTATGGTTTTCCTTTCATTACTCCTCTTCAGTTTTTACTCTTCCTTCTGCTTAGTTCGTTGGCCCTTCAATGTGGATCGATGGAACACCCTTAACAGGCGACGAAATCTCTCTTGTATGCGCAATCCCTGTGGGCAACTTCCCATGCCAAGCTGGCCGTACATAATCTGTCACGGGAGTCGTGTAGAGCATCCGGTAAACATATTCGAGCCAACTTAGGTGGCGCCTGTTGAGAACTGCAAACGTAATTCAGGTGTCACTCAGCAAGGACTTAAAAGTTCGTCATCTTTCCTCTTCAGCTCATCAGTATACAGCGCAGACAGACTAACACTTATGAACAAAAAAAATGTCTCTGAATGTTGGCATCCTTATGCAAAGTTTATTAGGGTCTAACAATACTGTCTTTGTTGTAGTTCCTCGAAGTTTATTTGACTCTTAGAATGATCAATTTTCTAAAAGAATCAATATTAAGTCAATTTATAAATTTTTGGTAAATATGTATACCACGTTACTTATTAATAGACATGTTATTTAAAATTACATGATCATTCTAAATGATTTTATAAATTTTATTCGTAATTGTTCTGGCAGTACATAATTCAAAGGCTATGTCAATTAAAGAGAAACATTCGCTAATATTGCTAAACTTCGGATGTCCGAAGGAATGCAGAAGAACAGATAAAACACTAACTGCCTAACACAAGGGCAACCCCGACACCCACATTAAAAATTCTAGCTCCCATCGGCCCTTACATTTTAGGAAATTTTCATAAACGTTGGCGGATTTTTGTGTCGAACACTTCAAAGTTCTTGGCTTGGATCTTGGAAAGTATAATAACGTTTAATTGGGCACTCATTGAAGGCGAGTGTTTTTCAGCATCACGGGATCCTACGACAAAATGCCATTTCTTTAAAATAAAGCAAAAGTCTTAAAATATCATAGTGGTAAAACATCTGAATTTTTTTCATATCAAGTACATGATATAACTAAAATGCTGAATGACACAAAAATAGCTTGAACATTGCCCCCAAATTCACCCATGGATCGAGTTTACATTCAGTGAAGGTAATTTTTGTCTAGACATCGTCACAGGTTTCTGTTCTTGATGAAAAGACATGAGTGTATCTGACTCTAATGAAGGTAACTTCATTGATGAGTAACGAACTATTCATGACGATGGCAGCAAAAATTAATAGCATAACCAAGTCTTTTTAGGAAATTCCCAGTTGACTATTAAAACGGAAACAAAACAGAACAAAACATAAGAAGAAAATTCTTATTGCCTTTCCCAGTAATGATTTTTCATAATAGCAATCATTTACAGAGTTTCAATGCATAATGACTCGGTGGCGTCGGATCTGTACGTTACAAAAGGCAATCGTATTTTCAGCGGATATTCGTTCACGGAAAATATTGGAGTACTTCGTTTATTCTTGGTTTAAACAATACGATAAATTAGTAGAATCTTACAACTTAAGAATGCAATCTTGTACTATGAAGATCAGGCATGGATGATTTCTATATTGCTGTTTTAGTTGAAGTATCGTAGTAATATGCATTATTTTATTTCTGCGTCCTTTTATTGTTTTATTTCATTGTTTATCAGTCATCTTGGAGTTCGCTGTCTGCTACGTAAGGAACGCCGACACGTACATGCAATTTACGTCGATATTATTAGTCGAGAAAGTTTATTTTCCCTCTTTAGGTTATTTCAGTGTCTGTACTGAATCTTTATTGAAAAGATACTCATAAATTTGAAAGAAATCAAGGTACCAACGGAAATAAGACAATGATACGTTTGTCTCGACTCTTCTCAACATACTCGTTTGCATATTCTTGGGCTGTTTCACAAAACCAACTTTCTTGTTATAGCCTCAATCAGGGCCGTCGGGAAGTCAGCATGGCAGAGGAGGTGTAATGTTTTAAATATGCAGACAGAGGGCGTGGTCATTGGGCGTGGTCATCAGAACTTAACTTGTCTTGGAAGTGTGTTTATTTAATGGATCTCTTAACTCGAATTTTACGCCATGCTTTGGTTAGTTTTCATCAAAAAGTTTTTTTGCTGAGATACTAGCTTGTAAAATTAAAGCAAATTGTAAGCAGTCTCTGAATTTCCACACAATTCATTTCTGTAAATATCAACCTCTTCCTTTCAAAACTACTATTTTTCAGTTTGCAGAATTCCATCTAACAGCCTTCCTTTAATAAAGCCTTGTGCTATAAGGTGCTATAAGGTCGCCTGCGGTTGCTTTCTGTCATTTTGTCATCCTGCATTGTCCCGGCATCGCAGGCAATTATATTCTACGTTTCCTTACGATGCTGCAGGCAGGCGTGTCAAGTACCGCTAGACAATCGAGAGACTACGGTAAGGGCCGAGAAAAGTTGACCAAGTTCAACTTTGCTGTTAGAGTAGTCTAAAGGTACTTCAAACACGTGCCTGGGGAACAGCAACAAAACGTTTCCGTTATAAAATAACTGCCTGCGATGCCGGGACGATAGAAGATGGCAGAAAGTAACCGAATGCAACCTCATCTCACCTACGGCTATACGGAATCCAGGCTTAACGGCCTTTCTCATCTATTAATGTTAGCTGTTACTAGAGTATTTGAGGATATATCTATGTTCTGCGAAACATTCATAGAGAGTGCTGACTATTTACCAGCAGAAATTGTCAAAAGTTACCAATTTGCCGAAAAATGCAGGTTTAAGGTTTCATTTGCCGACTGATGCTTCAGTGGGAGTGTCACACCCCCTACGCCCCCCCCGTCGCGACGGCCCTGGCCTCAGTTAACTTTTAGCTTTAAACGTCTATTCGAGGAAATCCATTATATCTGCAATGTTCATGTCATTCTTTGGAATATCCCATTTGCCAGTTTTAGTCGGAGTTAGGCAGTGATGCCTTACGAAAAAAATCAGAGGAGTTGTAATCATCGACCACCGTTTGCAGGCCCTCATCAGCAGATGCTGCCTTTTACTGTCCTGCATTGTCAAAAAGGGATGTATGTATGTATGTATGTATGTATGTATGTATGTTTGTATATATGTATGTGTGTTTGTATATATGTATGTATGTATATGTATGTATGTTTGTATGTATGTATGTATGTATATGTATGTATGTTTGTATATATGTATGTATGTATATGT
>JANTCA010016277.1:0-25335 GCA_024741275.1 Chironex yamaguchii | reverse complement strand
CAGGAGATATATAAATATCTATCTAATTCTAGAGGACAGGAAATATATAAATATCTATCTAATTCTAGAGGACAGGAGATATATAAATATCTATCTAATTCTAGAGGACAGGAAATATATAAATATCTATCTAATTCTAGAGGACAGGAAATATATAAATATCTATCTAATTCTACAGGTTAACTGATCAATTAAGGAATGTCACTCCCTTAAAGTCAGATGCTCCTGATTAATGCTATGACAACAGCCAAAAAATAATAAGTGGGTCGTGAAATCCTGGCGTTGGTATTGGTAGAGCTTTTCACCTGGTGACGAGTTGACTAGGATAGCTCCATTTTTCGATCCATGTTAAGTAGGAGGGAAAAGGCAATACATAGTAGCGTGTCCACGGAAGAAATGACGGGGGCCTGACCCCTACTTTTGAAAGGAACGTCTGTGAACGTAATTCAACTACCGAGCTTAGCAATGTCAAAGGTGTTATCAAACTCAGCAATCTACTCGATCGATAATTACCGAGCCTTTTTTCTCTTTTTTCCCTCCAGTGCTCTAATGGATATCGTAGATGTGTCCGAAAACTCCGCTGCCATTTCCTATGTGGCATGTGTTTCCGTGGTTGCATGAGGACTGGCCACTTTAAATGCCACAAGCCAAGCAAGAGAAGGGTGAGTAACGCAACACATTTTCCTCCGTTAATTTCTTAAGTCGCCAGAAAATAAGAAGATAGGTACGGAGGCTAGTTAACAGGCTAGTACCTAACTGAAGAGAGAGTTTGCACTCTGATTTGAGGGTTCTAGGTTCAAATCAGTCCCGTGAGATCTTTGGAAAGTGCTTGAAAACTACTGCAAATGCTACGCAATCAATATGGGAAAGATGAGCTAGTACAATACCACAAAACATTGTGATCATGAGTGCCAGTCTTTGCTAAAACAGTTGTTCACACTAGTTTATTCATTCATATTCAAGGACTGAAGAATATCTCTGCACGTACTTATTGCAGTGTGTACAGCGGGAGGGTTGTGCGGGCAATGGTCTGATGAGTAATGTAAGTGTGACTGTGCATGCGTTTAAGATCCGCGGTAGCTAACCATGTAAGCAGATGGATATCCTTGATAACAAGTGGCAGGTAATTACAATCATTGAACAGGTATCTCGCGTTACACTTTTGCAAATATCTGCTGCCTAGAAATCAAACCTTTACACAAACAACAGTTGGTTTGAATCTATGAGGATCTCAAACGTAAAGATGACAACTATATGCAAAAAGAGCATACATTGAATATCAAAAGCAGGGCAATAGACATGAAATCATGGACAGAATCACGCACTTGAAAAATCTGAGGAAATGGCCCACGACAGATAGATGTCTTTCTCTGAGCAGTCCTTCGTTTGGACTAATTGTCAATAATTCTTTTGCAGCACTATTGTCATTCGAGACCGAAAAAACTTACTTAAAATAACTATAAGAACTCAAGGAGCCCAAACCTCCGTCAAGTCGGTATGATTATTCAAATAACAAAGCTTTTCCCAGGTTGGACACTTCCTGAAAATTTTGTCAAAATCCATCTATAAGTTTTCTTGTTATCTTGCTAACGAACAAACAGACAGATAAAAACACACAAACCTTGAAACATCAAAATTACCAGGCATCGAAATCACGACGACTTTACTATTACCTGAAATCAGTGGCGTATTCACTAGGGATCTGGAGCTCCAACGTTTGGAGAAGGTGGTTCATGTGACTCGCACAAAAAGCAATAAGATTAGTAAAAATCTCTAGTGTTAGGCCCTAGAAACCCCTGTTTTCTTGTGTTACGTGAGGTTTCGATTAAAAGGTACAAGTTGACCAACAAAACTTGAAAAATGAAGAAAACGTAAGTCAGATTTCGGCAGTCTTCGAGGGTATTTATCACTTGCTAATTAAATTAATCAAGGATGGTAGCTGCTGAAAGGTGATGGATGGAAAAGTGATACCTAGTTAAAATAAGAATATTAACTAAAGCTCGTCAGAAGAAGTAGTACCTTTTCAACTTTTTTTCCCCTGGCTGACATAAACATCAATAAGCTCTTTACGACAGATAAAGGTAAGAGGAAATGGGGAACAACTGGCATAATAGATGGTTCGTGCTGTATGTAGTAATTCCCAAGTTGGCTAGATGCGACTGAAATGCTACGTTAAAATTTTTAAACCAATTGCACTACAACACACGAAAAGTTTAATGTTTTCTTTTCTTATTTTAGTGCTATAAAGAGTTTCGAGAATGTTATCATAAAACTCATGATAGATTCCTGTGTTACATAAGATACCGACGATGTGTTGCATTTGCTGACATCATTGATGACAGATGTGATTATGATGAGGACGACTGAAGAAATAACATCGCAAAACTTCCTTTTTAAGACAGTGCACAGCAATCACTTAGATAACAAACAATACTTCTGTGGTAGGCAGAAAAAGAATTATTGGCCTACGATTAGGACAAGCCCTTGCACTGAATTGTCACACAGCAAGATTGTTTTCTGATAAATGAAGAAATAAAAAATGTTTGTATTTTATTAGTGTCCCTTCTATATATAACCGAATTTTCTTATGGTTGAGCACATAGTACGCAAAAGGAATGCTTGTAATCGCTCTCATTAGTATCAGTAACCATTGACGACCAATTTTAGGCAATCTGATGCAGCTTTGTGTCTAAAAGCCATTATTGCTCGTTTTGGTAAAAAATATGAGAGCTCGTCGACAGCCAAATTCGTTTGTCAACAGGGAAGTCTCTATGGCCTAGGTTCAAGCATCTCTCTTTCAATGAGGCACAACCAATTAAATTGTGTTCAACCATAGTTCGACTTTGCAACAGCGCCGAGTTCTAAGTTGCAGCTCTTTAATCACGAAAAAGAAAATTTGTTTCTGTACAACGATGGCTCTACTTTACTCCACTTTTAGTGAGGTTGTTGTTTTTTCGATTTCGTCTGTGTTTGGCGCGCTTCTCTCGTGCTTTCCTTTATGGCAGCCAAAATAAATGCTAAAGTTTAAATGATCTGGTAACTCAAAAAGCAATGATATACTAGAGGAGGGATTTGCCTTCTTTTGACTGCGTATAGGTCGATAGTAATGGCTTGCCTAACAACAACAAGGCTTCTGTTAGTCAAAAACAACATACCAGAGGGCCATCATCAATCATACTGAAGGCTCGGAGAAACGTCTGGGTAGTGGGGATTTGTAACGAACACGTATAACGATCGTTTCAAATGACTATACGGATACAAAAACCCATCTGGTATCATTCCTAAATGTTATCGTCAGACACTCCAGTTTTTGTACCTAGCAAGAAAAACCGGACAAACAATACATTCAGCGAGTACTATACATCCTTTGTGAACAATAATAAACTTGCTTTCACGATTTATAATTTAGATTTAACACATGAGAAGATCGATGTATGACTCGACAAATTTCCCCTTGATGCAACCGCGTCAATTTGGTAAACTTAATAAGGCTAGAACCCTTCCATAACTCACAGACGAGATGCCCTCAAACAGCTATTGGGAAAACGGATGAGCTACCAACTAAAACGGCATTGAAGACTCCCTTTAAAACGCAGCAGCTGTGATAATAATATTGTGTAAGTGTCTTGAAACTACCTTAATACCACCACCAAGAATAAATCAAAACACAAGAGTAAGGGCATTGAAAGCATGTTCATCTTCTTCACTTGCCGTAAAGTAAATGTTAAATGTGATAAAGAACAAATTTTCAGTCCTTTAACTTAAAAACAAATTACTAAGTGGCGAGAAACAACGTAAATAACGATTAAATCATAGTTTAACTTGATATGACATGCTATTGATCAACGTAAGACTCTTGACACGCGGTTTCATCAACCTTTATGCTGTGGCTAAATTCCTAATCACAATGTGTACGTTCCCTATACGTTTCCACGTGCATTTTAAACTTATTTAACGTCGCTTTCACGCATTCAACGAAATTGCCATCAAATAAAGAACTTTGCCGTTAAAAGTCTGCTACTCTCCAGATACTACATCTACAATTATTTAGGCTACTGGCACTTTTAACTCGACCCAGACTCCAGGACATGATTCACAAAATTGTAGTGCCGTGGGGCTAGTACAAAACTATCAAGCAAAATAAATTTATAACGTTTTCGCCCTTTTGAAGAAGATAACGATCCATCCGCGAATTTTCGACCTACACAGCCTTAGTCATGCGACAAAATGAGGAATAAACACATGTCACCTATATAAAGAGAGGGAGGACTGGGACCAAGCGAGCACAACAGAAATCAACAGTACCTAGGTGATGACGTCATAAAAATCTACTTTTGGAAATTCTGGATATGAACCGCATATTTCGAAATTCTTCTTCTCCCATTTCTGGGGTCGTCGGTGCGGATCATCTTGTTCCATCGCTTCCGGTCAAGTGCATCCTCCTCTACCACTCCCACAGCCTCCACATCCTCACGTGCCCAGTCTCTCCATCTCCTTTTTAGTCTTCTCCTCCTCCGCTGGCCCACTTCCATTCTCCGCACCCTCTGTCCAACGTACCCCTCCTCTCTTCTTATCACGTGACCCAGCTATCGAAGCCTGTTCTCTCTAATTTTCTTCCCACGTTCTCCAACTCCAATGGTCTCTCTTGTGATGTCATTCTTGATCATATCCACTCTTGTCTTCCCGAGTGCAAATCGCAACATCTCCGCCACCTCCATCTTTTTCTCCTTGGCTCTTGCTACAGCAACCGCTTCCATTCCATACATCATTGCCGGTCTGATCATGGTTTGTATAGACTGCCCTTCAACTTTACTGCACCTTTCTGTCTCATAGCACTCCCGTGATCTTCCGCCACGCATTTCAGCCCGCCTGAATCCTCTTTTCGACCTCCATTGCTTTGCACTGTAGACCCTAGGTACTTGAACTGCTGTATTTGATTAAGCTTGACACCTTACATTTTCACTTCTCTCTCCGGTTCCTGTCTCTCCAGATACTCTGTCTTCTGCCGGCTCACCTTCATTCCTCTGTCTTCTAGCGCACACCTCCACTGCTCCAATCTCTCTTCTCGCTCCCTTATTTGTCTCTCCGTTTTGTACCACGTCATCCGCAAACATCATGTCCCATGGTACTCCACTCCTTACTTCATCCGTGAAGCAATCGATATTGATTGCGAACAGAAACGGGCCGACCCTTGGTGTATTCCAACCTTGACTTGGAACCTTTCAGTGGTTCCCACCGCACACTTTAACCTCGTCTTGCTGTCTTCATACATGTCTTCTATCAGTCTAATGAACTTTCGTCCACCTCCTTCAACCTCAGACAATTCCACAATTCTTCCCTTGGCACTCTATAATACGCCTTTTCTAGGTCGATAAAAACGCAGTGTAGGTCTAACTGGCCTTCCCTGTACTTCTCCATCAGCTGTCTCAGGGCGAGACAGCTGATGGAGAAGTACAGGGAAGTTTTGTCTATGGCGTCTATTGTACATCGCCCTGCCATGAAGCCGAACTGTTGTTCATTGATTGGTACCTGCTCTCTCAGTCGACGCTCTATATTTCTCTCCCACATCTTCAGCATATGTGACATCAACTTAATTCCTCTGTAGTTGTAACAGTCTTGGATGTCCCCTTAAAATAATACTTTAAAATAACCCCAAACACAAAATTTTTTAAGTAAATAAATAAAAAATCGTCAGAGATAGTCAGCTTATTCCCTATCAAAGCACTGTGCTTTAAGCTTGGTTCATGATTTCATGAAACAAGCCGATAACACAGTGGTTTCTGTAGGAAATAGTAAATATTCCATTTGCCATACCTTAGGCAATTTGTCATATTGGAATGAAATTTAAATAAAATAGCTAATTATTTTGAGTTTTTTCAAAATTTATAAACTTTAACAGTAGATTTTTCATGACTTCACACTTAGGTACTCTATTACAATAGAGACAAAGGACAACAACAAAGGCAAGAATAGATTTATAGAAAGACACAGAAAGAAGGTAGAACTAGGGTAAAGAAAATATACGTATGGATAGGAAATGTTAGAAATCATAGAGAAAGGAAACGGGTGTGTATATGGCTGTTAATGAAAGTCAAAGTCTAAGTTTCGTCAGTGAGAGTAAGGGAGTCCCTGAAGTGTGGAAAAGGCGTTTCTTGGTAGCACGTCTATGGTGGTAGTCTCCGGTGTTGTGACGAACGACAGTGCTTTTAAAGTCGATTATGATGTCGTGGTTGGTCTGGCCAAAATGTGATGCTACGTTTGTATCACGATGAAAGCGTATGTCGGCCAGGTGTTCACAGAAGCTCTCAGAAAATGAGCGCTTCGTTTCACGTACGCACAAAAAGTCAAATTCAGTGCATCTCATAATGTACACCAAGTTCGTCGTCGTAAGTGATAGTTGTGGTAAATGTAAACAGTGACCTTGGGTCCTGTGATGGATGATGTAGTGTATGTGAAAGGGAACATTTTATAACGTGGTCTATGGTATGGGTGTTTGTTAAGTAGCGTCGTTGGTGACCTGGATATGGGATTGTTTAGGATGGTGATGTGGATATAGGAT
Organism: Chironex yamaguchii; assembly: GCA_024741275.1. NCBI lineage: Eukaryota > Metazoa > Cnidaria > Cubozoa > Chirodropida > Chirodropidae > Chironex > Chironex yamaguchii. The sequence continues at coordinate 18,776 of JANTCA010016277.1, read as the reverse complement.
TGTTCTGAATGGCGTTGTGGACGAGTTATCCCGTTGTGTTTTGTCAAGTAGGATAGCATGGGCAGGTCAGACCTGCAGGAACCGGTGAATGTCATCCACTCTGCGTCGAAAGTCAGGATCATTGCGACAGATGCGACGCAATCATATAAGTTGGGAGTAAGGAATGGAGTTTTTTGGTGCGTGGGGAATGAAAAAAGCCTCAGTGAAGTCCTTCTCTTTATATATATATGTCACCTATGTTATACGTATCCCACATTCTGTTGCATGACAAAGGCCTCGTAGGTCGAAAATTCACGGATGGATCGTTATCTTCTTCAAAAGGACGGTAAAGTTACAAATTTATTTGACCAGACTAAACGACTACATTTCTCTGTACTCAATGTTCAACCTGGATGTTTTCCCTCTTACGAAATGCGAATGCAGAATTCTAGCTAAGGCCACTGCGCAAGTAATCATGCATACACAAACTTTGTTATTTTTCCTTAAAGAAATAAAAGCCCCAAAACGATAGCTCAAGACCAAGAATAAAAACCGTCAAAAGCTTCACAAGACGTATCTGACACTCTACACCAATTTTGCTCTCTGGTGTTGGAAGGTTGCATAATGTAAACAAAAGTATTTCATGTCTGTCTCAACTGACTGTGGCACACCCAAATATTACAGCTAATTTTGACGACAACTCCAGTTACAAGTGGTGTTTACAGCTGGTACCTGGTATCAAATTAACCAAGATTAGGGCAACTGACGACAAAAAAACTTCTGTGAGCTAATTACACTTGAGTATCTATTGCAAACTCATTAACGGGGAATAGGAAAAATGAGGAACATATTTCAACTGATACTCGATTAACGACACAATTGTCCCTTACTCATATCAAATAACATATAACCAGTACATGTTCTAGTACAGAGTAAAATGTATGCTCCTTGAGGGTATAGTCAATTGATTCCCTTGAGACGTGAAACGAAAATGAAACCGGGGAAAAGAATGAGTATGAGCACATGTATGAGAAAGAGGGGTCTCTTTTGTTAAAGCAGTCACTAGGATATATTTGTGTCTTCTCAGTCAAATCCTATGAAGTATTGCTCAAAAACAGTTCAGTGGTAAAATCAATGATGCTGTTATATCAAATACTATTTCATTCTCACTTAGTGACATCAGAGACGAATCTGCAAAGAAGAAAATTGTAAGCATACTCTTCCTTGATTAGGATTTGAACCCGTAGCTCAGTAGCCTTGTCGATGCACTGGCGATTAAACTACTGAGGAAATGGTATGAGTAACGTTCTACTATTCTACTTACGTATCCATCTGCTCTCTAACTCAGCCCTACAGGTAACCATTCCCTAAGACATTATCCTTCTGTGGACCCTACCTCAAGTGGCAATCACCTTATAGCCAACATAAATACAACTGATATCATAACTTGGAGCAGTTAAGCGACAGAAAATTCCTTACATTTCTTATTTCAGTATGACCACATGATCTGCCTCTGGGAATTTGCAAGGTTTTTGCAACTCTCTCGAGACTGTTCCCTCAAGTTTAAGAAGAGCACTATCTTTGACCAATAATTACCAAATCCATAAACATACATCTTCGCTACTGTATGATCAATGTCATGGCATGGAGTAATATGAACCATTTATCCACCCTTGGTAATATTTGTTTACCAGCTGGCCATTACAAAGACGCAACTCTAGGTGCATCGTTTAGAACAGTAGCAGCATGCCTGGGAAAGTGGGCAACAGGTTATACAACCACAAACTCAAAAGAATGGTATGTGCAAAACGTTTACCTTGCATCAGCAAAACTGTGCATAACACTTTTATAGAGTTCCACATTATGTGTTTGCTTCACATTAGTTGCTGCAAGTCTAAACATTACCAAGAAAATAAAACACCACATTAAATTGAAAATTAATACATAGAGCACAAATTAGCGGAGTCAATTTTCAAATAGCTGTTTTTCTAAGTAAAATCAATGTCCGGTTGGCAGGCAACTCTGTTCCTTAAAAGATAAATTTGTAATGCTTCCAACATTTTAAAGAAGAAAATGATCCATTCATGACATAGGACTAACCTGTTGACCCTTATCTCGAACTAAATGGTGATGCATGGGTACCTTGTAAGTACAAAAAGCTACCTGTATGTCCATTTACCAACAGAATGATGCCAGTTTCAGAAATGGGCAATCAGGGTCTACAGACTGAGACTATTTTGACCATTTCCGTTAGGCTGCATAGATCAAGATAAAAGGGTTTAGACTTCCTGTTATAAAGACCACGGCTCAGGTGGTCATATTCACAACTTTAACAGCATTTTTGTGATAGAAAACTTAAAAATCACCTTAAAAATTTGCAACATTACACCAAAACATACTTGAAAAGCCTTTTCTATCCGATACTCTTCTGAGTATGAATTGGCAGACTATACTTTCCTTGCTGATGATTCAAGAGTGAAAAGAGAATTTTTTGCATCTTTTTAGCACAATTTACCAAAATGCTAAGGTGATATTCATAGTTTTCTATTCCTTATGATTTTGCAATGTTCCTTATACAAATCCACACAGTTGACTTCTGTCTTACAGTCATTGCTGTAAAGAAATTTGTAGCTCAGGTTGCTCAGCAATATATCTACATTCCTGTGATAAAACCACTTTTTTGTGTTTATCTACAAAAAGATGCTGCATGTAAGTATATTCAACCTATACAACATGAAGTTTGAATTGGTGAATATTTTCTACTGGTTACCATGCTTGTTTTGTACAAGGTATTTATACATTTCCATTTTCATTAGTTCCAGATAAAATATACAAGGTATCCTGTATGTGGAACAGAGGATCAGTAATGATTATGATCTTCCTATTGCAAAGGCAACCACTTCCTTATTTCGCTAAACAATCTCCGCTTCACTTCTAACTTTTTAACAGCCAACAAGTAAACCACTGACATATAAGTAAAGTTAAATAAAATTACAGAGTTTGTGGTTCCAAGAAGATCTACAGCTCTATTTCCCCTGTAAAAAAATAAGGATTGTATTATCAAATGCCAAGTTTCCTCTAAATGGGCTTCTTGGGTTTCCCCTTAACTTTACCCTTTTCTACTTTCATACAACGTTCAAACTCAAAATCAAATCTTATCACTGTTGTTTTCGATTGCTGACCTCATCCATCTGTATCACCATGGCCATACTTGTTCCTTGTACCTATGACTCAGCTAAACTCTAAACCAAACGCAACTTGAGACAAAGAATCAAACTCAACAAGAGAGAAAGAGTAGCAACATTTTACAGGTTGGAACGTACCTTAGTGCATCAAATTCAAGTGATGGACAGTGCTTTGCAACAAACAGAAGTCTCCTAATTTTTGTAAATCCTTTATAGTTAGCACAGTATGAATCAAGATCCTAAATGATCCGAGACAAAAGAGAGTTGCAAGTAAATAGCATAATCTCAAATACCTAGTGGAAGTAGACTCCTTTCCTCTTACCTTTTCCTTAAATGTGAAGCTATTTTGAGTGACACAATAAAAATGTATTATTCTCAAAACATAAAGCCAGGAGTCAACAGCAGTGCATATTATTAACTGATGGCACAGAATGAATGCTTAAATACGTTACCAGTCATGTTATACATAAAGCATTTATACACACAAAGGACATATTGTGCAATGGGTAATAATACTTTACAATCACAATGTGCAAATATGAAAATATACTGCAATAAAAATTTTCTGTAGTCTGAAATGTCAGGGAAAGGATAATTATCTGCAAGAAGGAAATAAAAAAAATAAGGTAATATTTCAATAACCAGACTCCTTTTTTACCACACATAGTAACAATATACCTACATTTCACAAGTATTAGCAACTTATCAATAAAAAATCTTTTGCTGATTGTACCAAATGTATTATAAGCTAACATGTTCTTAAATGTATTCTACATAAGACTTTTGACTCTACTAAATACAAAGTTAGTATAGAAAATTCTAGCATGCACTTTCCCTTATTAATGCAAAGTGTTAAGGCATATGAATTATTCAAGCTCAGGAAGGCCTGTCTCAAAAGCATGCTTATTTGGAACAAGGAGAAAAGTACTTTAATTTAGCATGTTTCCACTAAATCATTCTTAGTACTACCCATACAGTTCAGCGCAACAAATTTACATACAAGAACTTGATAATCCAGACATATACTCATAAACATAATATAATAATAAAACATTTTCAGTTTCAATTCAAGGCAAAAAATGAATACTTGCAATAAGAGTATTAATGATATTTAGCTTTCTTTTATCAGTAACTTGAATAAAAACTAAACCCAGATTAAGGTTATCAAGATACTTACCAGGGTTGGTGATTCTACTGTAAAATTATCATCTATCAAAGTATCTGTATCTGGTAAATCAACCTGCATTGGTTCAACAGGGTTCTGTAAAAATAGGTAACAGACTGATAAAAAATAAGCTCTTCCAAACAAAATCATTTAAGTTGATATTAACCATTCAGGCAACACAATTCAAGTTTTCTATTTGACAGATAGCTACCAATATAAAATTAATTTAAAGCAAATTCATTACATCCTAAAAATTTCTGTGAAACATATCCAGCTAATGCACCATCAGACCTGGCCTTTTACAAAGAATGCAGCCAAAAATACTGCTGGTCAATAAAATTGACCAGCTTCATAGTGATAATGACTGGCTACAAATGTGTTTTGGTGAGCAATTTAAGTGATCGGCTCTAGCAAGAAAAATTGTAAATTTATATTAAAATGAAACAAAGCTAAATAATCAACACTGAAAAAAGCACCTAACTCAATACTGTTTATACATATTAATTCACAGTAAGCCAACATGTGGCTGATGCACATCAAGCACAAACATCTCCATGAAATACCCAATAAATTGACCAGCTCTTCAAAATCCCTTATTTCAACCACTGGAATGATTGCAACAATTTGCTCAGCTTGCATGTTCAAGGCATTCTACTCATGTCATGAGTCATGGCTTGCCTCTGCATCAGTTCATATTGGGATCACTTGCATCCAACAGTTTTATTACTCATGACCTGTTTTTGGTAAATTACTAATGAGACTAGCTTTTTATACCTTGAAAAAAATTTAGCACCTTTTGATCCTCTTGAATGCCTTCATGTTTACAACACGTTGTTATTTAAAGACTGATTGGGAAAGTAATGTGACAAAAATTTCTTCCCCAGCTGGAAATATTCCCTATACATTTGAATTAGAGACCATTTAATGACCAATACTGCATCACCACCTTATTCATAGACATCCGTCAATGATTTCTGGTAGATTGAAGATTGCCCAGATGGTTGTACTGAGCAAAAAACACCTGCTAAAATGCTCACAGCCAAGTCTGGACCATACAGGATAAGACTCAACAAACGCCACATGATACTGGAGACATTAAACTGAACATATTGTGTTATTAGATATGGTTCCACTGTGAAATAGTCCAAGTAGCTTCATAAAATGACATTTTTACCTTTCCAACTTTAAGACATACATACAGTTACCAGGAGTCTCCAACTAGCATGACCTATGTTATTTTGTCAAAGTTCCATTAGTTTATGCTCCTTTATAAAGTTAAAAGCTTGAAACATTGTCAATGCTGGGGACTGTAGTGGTAGAAGTCCATTTTGTCCATTACCCACAAAGTACCCCACTTGGTGTACCCCTCATACTGTCTCTGACAACTAAGTCCTCCTCACATTGCCTTACTACTTAGCATGACTGAGATGCTTAAACCAATATGAAAAAGGTAGAGGGTGAATAACTTGCAACTTAAAACCAGTTGCTTTGGATGATAGGGCTCAAAAGCCAAAGAAGGAAACATATTTAAGTGAAGAAAGACTCCAGATACTTTAACTATCACCTCTAACACTGCCAAAAGGCCTGGACACTGATACCCTGTCCATGCAAAATCCTCATAACATCAATTAAGCTAAGAAAGAGCCAAAACAACAAAGTGCCAAAAGGACTCAATACTGACACAGACTGGCACATTCTACTACCAAACAATGACAACACATTCTAATGGCAGTGGAAGAGCTCTAACAAGCCCAGAGATCATGTCCTTGTATTCACAGTGAACAAAAAAACTGATGATGCAACCAGGCAGCAAAAGATCATGGCATCTATTTACTTTCTGCCTCCAAATGATTGATTGACCTGTCACACTTATTGGTGCATATGCCCTCACACTGTCTACCAACCCAAAGGCAATTTATGATAAGATCTATAAGAACCTTGTAGCCACCATCAGGGATTTTCCCAAAAGGAGCAACCCATCCGTTTTTGCAGGTTTAATGCAAGTGCAAATGGTACTTGTGGCTATCGTGACCAGGACACTCCAGTATCGGCAAGATCAACAAAAATGGACAAAGGCTCCTGAAGTTTTGCACACATGGCAACTTGTGCATTGACAGCTCATACTTCAAGCAGCATTTGATCAATATATATACAAAAACATCTTAAGAATTAAGTTATCCCCAAAGTAAAAATAGAATTCAAAGTTAACAAAACTTTGGAAAAAGTACTTACCAAATTAGAGCAATCTTACAAGGTACTCCCAACCTTCTGGTTACTACTATAACTACAATGATGCTTGAAATATCATTTTCATTCTTGTCAAGCTTATTTGTATGACTGGCAAGCAGTGCCTTGACTTATCAACTAAAAGTACTAGATTTACTGATTGACAGATGGTCTGTTACTATTTCCTAAAAGCTTATTTGTGTAAACACAAAGACTAACAAAACATCAGTTGCAAATGCAGCCTTTTTAAAAACTTGAAAATTCTGACCATGGACATTGGACACAGTTTATTGGAGCATTACAAATTAACAAAATTATTTTAGTGGAGTAAAAGGCTTCTATTAAATACTAAGACAAAAATGTAAGGACAATAAAATAGTGAACATGTTCAATCAAAACAGAACCCCTAAACATGCAAAACATAAAATCAATTGACATTAAAATAAGTACAAAAGTATGGAAGAGTTTTGTTGGTTAAGTGTAAGACGATCCGTAAGAATAAGAAGGCTTTCGTGTATTAACATGTTGAGCTCATTAGTGGCTTTATCAAGAATACTGAAATTTAGGAGTCAGCATGACCAGTTTCATTAATCTGGACCCTGATGGATGAAGACGCACCCTTAATGGTATCTCCTTTTTTATTTACCCCTAAATGTTCCCTACAACGAACCATAAAATGGTGTTAAGTTTTGCCATAGTAAGTAACCTGGCAGCTACTACACGTAAACTTATATAGTATAGAGGAACACATATATATATAAGGACACGAACTTTAAAGGAGAAAAAATTTTCAATGCGTTTGGCTGACTCAAAAATATCGCGAAAGTCGGTGGTACATTTTACCCAAAAACTTGCAAAGTTTCTTTTAATACTGTATGGGCCTAAGACTAACAAAAGACTAACGGGAGTTTAGGCACAGTTGCCAGTTTTTCATTCGATACATATTGCTTATCCAAAAATATCTTAATAAGTCTACATATGAGATGTATTGGAAATCGATTTTGCTGTAAGAAGAGTTTTTCTTGTGGAAATGAGTGTAGGAGGAGCAAATGTGGAAGGAACGGTAGACCAGGGCAATGACAAGACTAAGTTTATATCTTTCAAAGTTTTGTACAAAAGACTTTCAAAGTTTGTGTACAAGCATGGAAGAGTTTTCTTGCGATGCAGATTGGTCATGAAGCCATAACCATCCTGACTAACCAGAACATCTAAAAAGGGTAGCGAGTGATTGTCTTCAAGTTCATGTGCGAATTTGATATAAGGATGTTGCCTGTTTAGATATTGGAGAAAATTCATAGCTTGGTTATTATTTTCAAAAATGTAGAAAGTATCATCTACATATCCACGATAGATTAAAGGCCAGTGGGTAAGGGGAAATTCATTAATATCTTCAGTTATTCGGCTTAAGCCTTCGTTAGTGTCAGATATATGTAATACATCAACAGACACAGTGCTTTTCATATATTTGTCAAGAGTGGATATATCTGACACTGATTAAGGAATAACCCGAAACACAGAAAATACTCATGAATTTCCCCTTACCCACTGCCAGGTTTCGTCTCATAATACCAAGGACTTTCAAAGTCCTTTGCCAAATCATTGTGCGGTGATGGGACAGAGGTTTGAATGTTGGCTTTTAAGTCTGAGGGTTACCAGTTCAACCCCGTTCACTCCCACTTAGTGCAGCTATTGTGGTAAAGCTCCACTCTTGACAAATATATGAAAAGCACTGTGTCTATTGAGATAATATATATATACACATTATTAGATCATACACTTGAAAATTTACAATCTGTCATACAACTTCGGTACACCTTTGTAGCCTACGGGCCAAGTGCAAGGCTTTCTACTAAGAGATGCACTTACATCATGATAACTCAATATGAAATACTACGGTCTGTACACCTACAAAACTGCGATATATAGGTTTTATGACTAAAATATCAGTGTAAAATAAAAACTCACTGGATCGTGCTGTCGAACAGCTGGGAAAGGCATTTCGAAATATTCAGCAGCGTCAAACTATCTCTGTGGAATCCTTGCCAAGTTGCTGTTTATTGTAGCTTTTATTAATTACAAATTAAGACACTGAAATGTTGAGTTTAATTGCTAAGTTGTTGCTGTCCTCTAAACCAAGATCCTTGCCTCTATGCGAATACGAGAACCAAATTACAAAACGCGGCAACAAAAAACTACAATACAATAAACAAAAACTGCTGTATTAGCTGTAATCCTTTATTCTCATGTTTGAGGTACTGTAAATGGTATTAAAAGTCACGATGGAGGTGGTGATTATGTAGACAGAAATAAAGGAAAACTCTTTGTAAAGTCATGGACGTGAGAGTAGCAAGTGCATTCAACAGGGAGAGAGAATTCTAGAAGCCTATCCAGTTACCTATTGGTTCTGGTGTAGACTAAACGTAAGACAGTTACTAGTTGGTTAGGAAAAGGTCTAATTTGTGGTTTGATTGTATTTGACAGCTGTATTTTGTGTTTACTATTGTAAGTCTTACTTGTTTTCAGCTTCGTGCTGTGCTATCACCCATGTTTTTCTAAAAAAACAAAGTTCTTCAAGTTTATATCTCTGCTTCCTAAAGATTTAAGAAGTCTCGCTCAACTATAAATTGCTGTTTCTATTATAGGTAGTATTACATCAGGGTTAAGTAATAACACCGTATCTATTCATCATAATTATGAAAGCATTACAAAGGAAAACTACACCAAAGTGTCTAAAGATTAGCTTTATGCAATCGATTGACCTTTCAGTCAGTTGAATGACTACCTGGAAACTGACAAGAGAATATTGCAATCAAACGGATCGAGAATAAGCGTTAAGAGAACAAAAGTAATGATTTTGGAGCTTCGACTTTTACTGAGTTGTGTAGGCGTCCTTTTCTAGTCTTTTCTTATCAATAACATAAGCTATGCGTTGTTATTTTGGTGCATTGTTGCACTAAGTCTCTTTCGCGTCTGTTCTGCTACACCGTGTCTTGTCGGCAGTCTTCAGTTATTCCAAGACATCAAATTTGGCATCTGCTTTACAATTCTGCTGTTATCTATTATAGACAAATCATCAAACTGTATGAGTCTCATTCTCCTGACCTTCCTTATTGAAAAATCAGGGCCCTTATTGATAACAATACTCGTAGTATTGACAAGGTTACCTTATATAAATATTACTCTTATTCCTGCTCAGTGCTTTTTCATGATCGTAGTAACCTAAAGGCAGGCGCGTGAAAGGAGCTTTAAGCACTCCCAAACTGTTTATAAAGAATCGTAAATATTAGGTCAGTTTTTGTTTTAGCGGCATTAAAGAACATGAGCCATCGACAAAGAATAGTGTTCCTGATACCATGTAGTTAGATCAGTTGACCCATGATTGTTGCACGCAGAAGCATTGGCTTGAACATTGTGTCATGAACAGTGACCGAGTTTGTGAACAAAGTAACCACAGTAATTAAAAACTTCAATAAACCGCGAAAACATCTCCAAGAAAATAAACACTGGTATTGCAACGGGACAACCTGCCATTGTTATGTTGTACTCAACAATATGAGCACTAACAACAAACCAGTATTTAAAAATAAGCTTAATTTACAATTTACCTGGCAACTTGCAGGAAAAGCTAAAATTTGTACAAAATCAAAATTGGAAGCATACAAACTCAAATGAAAACCTTTGGTTTTCGTTTGGATTAAATTAGGTTGCGGAATCCTTGCCATAAAGGATAACTAGTAAAAACCTAGACGTTAATATATTGTCTGTCCGTGAGAGACGTTGTGTTATTTCAACTCTCCAGTCAATTAAAGTTGATCAATGTCTCGATTTGCTATGGCAAGTGCTAGAGGAATGGGCCTCAAGGGCCCAAGCAAGTTTATCAAGATACGAAATAGATTACACCGATGGCCAGTGCACCATAGTTTCCAGCTCCACTATAGGATCAAAACTCAAACCATCATCAGGAAAAAACCACTTGGCAGCTCCGGCCCCTTGTCCTCTGCTGCTTTAATGATGTGGCGGGGCACCTTCGAATCAGTTGGAGATGGTTATAACTGAGTTTTGTGGGAACTATGTGGTACAATTTAATTGCCCTCTATGACTCTGACTTTTGTTTAGGCTATTTTAGGCTTTACTATGTCTTGTTTGCGGATTTTCTGCTAATTTTTTGGCTTCTACTGCAGTAAGCTTCTCTCTAATCCAGGCACTGGTCATCTCTATTGAATCACACCCAAAGCGATGCCCTTTCGGCTGTTTCTTGCAGGTACCATAACCACAGGAAATTGGTGGAAGTATTACTGAAAAACAAGCATGCAGCCCTTTGGAGACAACTATTATCCAACCTTATTTACTTTCCAAGCTATTGATTCAGCTGCTTTGGGAATCGTGGATAGGCTTAAGTAAAAAGATACCGAAGGAAGCAAATGATGCCATCGTCTCATTAGGACTATGTAATGGGTCTTATTATTTCAAAAAGTTTATGAACTTTGAAGACGTGATTGCACACAAATACACACACGAGCATAAAAAGAAGTTACGCAGGTAACCCTTTCAAACAACGGCAGCAAAGAAAATATGGAAGATTTGGAAAGTGTTGTAAGTTTTCTTAAAAATTCAACAGCCTCCAATGATGTACTTTTTAAAGTTATCTGACACTTTTTATTTATTTCTGGCGGCATATGCAACAAATGCAACTCAATAGTTTTCGAATAAAATTGATAACATGGCTTTGAATAATAATGACGTCATGTTGAAACTGCATACGCTCTACAAGGGATGATTCTCATTTCCATCGTGATGTATCATATTGTTTATTTCAATTAACGAAACCTCCTTAAACAATTGTGCATCAGCATGAAAAACTTGAGGAAGCTTCAAATATTTATGTTAATATTGTTTAGCAGACGTTTTCTTCAGTCTGGAGAATAATAAATCTTTGAATGTCTCTTTCGACTTGGTTCCTAATGCAAAGACCCATCATACGTTATGGTATAAATTACAAAACCACAAATCGTGTTGATATAAGCAGGAAACTCATTGTCAGGCTGCTTCCATTCTTTAATAATTTCGAAAAAGCATTCACTCCGATACCCCTAGAAATTTTCATTTCCAATGTAATGCTCGGAACAACAATTCGTGACTTTGAAGTCTCCATGTTCTGAGACTGTGCTACTGTCATGTTATTGCTGCGATCTTGTCCATCTTCACAGTTTTACGTGCTGTTAAAAGATGTCTTCCAGGTATCAATGTGATAAGGATAGCTTAAGGATATGTAAATCGCCTTGAAAATTTGCGACACTGCGCTGCAAACATATTTAAAAGCTTTTTTCGTCTGACACTCTTCAGAGTATGAAAGGATTGGCTATTTTTGTCCATGATTGGCTATTTTTGCTACATGTTTCGTATAAATAGGTTGTCATATATATATATACTTTCCTTTCTGACGTTTCAAGGCGACAATTTCTTTTTAAGTACGTTTGTAGCGCAATGTCGCAAATTTTCAAGGCGATTTTCAAGTTTTGTACCACAAAAAGATTGTTAATGATATGTCCTTGCTTACCCTCAAGGACGTCCCAATATGTCCTCTTCAGGTTTATTGGAAAATCAAGAGCTGACTGATTTTATTTTTCTATTCGTTTTTCACTCAGCGATTGCTTTTGAAATAATATCACAAACTTGCCTTACTTACAACGCTACGATATTTATGAAGTTATGCATATAAATTCGTCTTGTAGCAGCTCAACCTTTCCATGTAGGGTCACTGTGGCAAGTAATACTTTCCTCCAGCCAAGGAAGCAAATCCAGAATATTTTAAGGGAGTTTGCGTTCATAGGACCAAATTTTTGCCACAACGGACCAATTTCTGCGAAATTGATGTTGTCGGGGCTGCTCTCGCACTTCTTTGAAGTTCGCGTATCCTACGCTTAACACGAAAACGAGATTAAGCATGTACATTTCGCGAAAAAGTTATTGTTGTTGTAGGTAGCTAGTTTCTTTCTCAAAGCGTCAAAAAGCAGCAAAAGTATCTCAGTTTACAGAAGATGAGAATAAACCAAAGAAAAACCCCTAGATTGTTAAGACATAACTAAACGAAAATACATCTGAACTAAACATAACAGTAACTCATACTAAGTTGCATCTTATCAGTCTTCCTTGACAAAGGCATTAGGGGTGTCCATTCAAAAGCTCACAAAATTCGTTCTGAAGGCATGCAAGGTTGCTCAAACAGACTCAATCACAAACCAAAAACATAAACCCATCTTCATTTGGTGTGTACAAGTTGGACATCCGGCCTTAAAGAACAGATTGTCTTCAAGTAGTTACATAGATCACCTTAGCGTTTTATCCTACTTTTGTAATGAATTTAGGTGAAAGTGTAGATTTAGATGTAGATGTATGTAAAAGTGCTAGATGGCATGGGCACTGAACAGGATGCATAGCAGATAAATCATAAGAGCATTACACCTTTTGAAAAATTAAAACAGATGTATCATGCACTTGGACTAACTTTGCTAATTTCTCAAAGTCTGATTAAGCGTCAACTTATTGCAGATTGCCCATTTCGTAACAACAAATAATTTGATCGGTTATTACTATCAACTTGCGACCGGGATAGGGTAATAGAATTATTGTAGGTGTGACACCCCCACACCCCCGTCATTGCTCCCCTATCTTCAACTTATTTTATCGCACACTTGTCTTTTTATCTGCAATTTTCCGCTCTCGTATTTGAGACTACACAGTCCACCAACTTCAGCTTTGATCCCCACTTTTTCCTTCCATCTCCAATGCCCTTCTTGCTACATAGCTCTCCTTTAATCTTTAGGGGTAACCAAACTGCGCAAGTTTAGCTCCTCTGCATCTGCGGCTGACACTTTACACGTACTATTTGTCCTTGGTGTCAGCCGTTTACATAAGCACATTTGCACAATCTCTTTTGGCTGCCTCTGATATCTTGGCTTGAGGAATCGGCAGAGGCAAAGTTTCCGTAGGGTGCACCATGGCTAGTTGGAATATCAGTGAGATCGTTACAAAGTAGCTTTAATTTTATCGCTGTGTAAAACCAGGATTCGGTCCAACTTTTAAGATAGTATAGCTGTTCAGTAAGCATGATTGTAGTTGTCGCATTAATAAAGTGGTATAACGTATCTCTTTTATTGTGTTTGTCCTCATCCAAGCTAAGCAATGATACTTTTAGCGATCTTATGCAAATAATTCTATCCGACCGAACAACTTTCAATAAAGAGGGATCTTTTCGCATTTGTTCGTTACAAGGTAAAAAAATATAAGGTAAGAGCTACTGAAGTATATTAAGAGTGGTCAGATTAAAGACTACTAAGGATGAGCATTAGATGTAAATGATTATAGGTCGTTATGGAGAAGAAAACAAGATTGTGGAAGCAAATTCCATATGAGCAGTGCAAGGAAAGAAGCTGTTCCTGTATAGTGTGTTATGAAAATATAGAGGTTTTATTGTATAGTGGGAAACGTTGAATCTACGTCTAGTAGATAGTTAGTAGGTTCTTAACGATTGAGCCATAAAAGAGAGTCCCTCTGATCTATTCCAATGGAAATATATAAGAAAACCACAATATGAAGTTGAGAGAGGGGATACAACTAGGAAGAGAAACCATTGCAAGCTCGACGTATGTTTCAGAAGATAAAGACAAACATCTAGAGGACCTGCTCAGATAAGCTAACTACACTCGATGCAGAGGCAAATGGTAGATTGCTAAATATGGAACACAATCCCCACAGTGAGATAACTTCTAGAACGAATTTGACAATAGACTCGGTGAAAGTCCTCCAAAAAGGACCTTAAACTGTAATTCTCAACAACCAAGGATAAATTTTGTTAACTTTATCTAAGCTAATGTCTCAGACTAAGAAATTTTAAGTAACAATGTTTTGATTCGACAGACGATTTCCATTGATTACTAATAGTAAAACAGACTAGCACGTCTCATTAAATTTTGGGATAGGACCAACATAATGTCTTAAAGTCGAATCTAGAAAATATCTTAAAATGGGGTTCCCACACGGCCAGGAGCCACTCAACTTACAATGGCAATATTTTTATCAAGTACTTATCAATATTTTGCGCCGTTACGCAGAGATAAGTAATAAGGATTATCTCTCCTTTTGTGCAAAATATGTAACCAGTGACTTTGTGGCTTTTGAGCTTCACAAAAAGAAAAATATCTAAAGAGCCATTATTTCCTATGCAATCCAGAATGTTTTGTTTTGGAAATCAACGTCTCAAACGATTTTACAATTTAAATGATCTAGGAATTACGAAAACAAATGAAACAAAAAGATATTTAAGAGAGCGGTTGTCCATGCCAAAGTCACAGATTTCGCAAACCATTGTGCAGGCAAAGATCATTCCTTGATTAAATTGTTCAATAAATTCGAGTTTTTTAATCGAATCAAGTGAATGTTTCGAAAAAATCATACAAAAATTAAAGTGACTACTTTCGTCCTATAGACGTACTAGAAGTTGAACGCAAAGTTTCGGATAACGCACATGGAAATCAGTTTTCGCCATTGGAGCTCTTGACCACTGGCTCTCCGGTATGGACATGCATTGTGGTATCCAACCACATGATTTGCAGCTGCAAAAGGACCTATTAATATAGCTTTTTGATCGTTTAAGAACCTTCTAAATGGGATATTTGACAATAAGCCACAATGTTCCAGGACTTTTGTATTTATGGTACAATAAGATAGGACCATCCATAACAAAAAATGGGTTTCTTCACGATACGCATCCAAAGAAGCAGAATTGTTGGAGGGCAAAGGGTAACGTGCAAACTATTGCTGCAAAAGCGTATAAACGTGTAGTGTTGATCAAGGAAGAACAGCCAATGCTTGGGGTACAAGAAAATCTGTTGTCATGCAGAAATGCATACAGGGAGACAAACGTCACTTTCTGTAGTTTAATTAAGAGCTTCGTAATAATTATGAGTAAAACATCAATATATACCTTTGTGCCATATAATCTTTTAACTTTAGTTATTCAAAGAGCTAAGACAAAGTAAGTCATGACAGGCAAGACTCTTAACTACATTACTGCGGATCCAATAAAGATCAACACAATACCTGCGTTATCTAAGACTTAATACAAGAGATCAAATGTAATGATCAAAAGAAATGTAGCGTCAAAAATAATATAAATATAATATTGCATAAAATTGAAAGAGGCGCAGAGACGAGTGTGTTCTTTGCTGTTTTCTAAGGCTTGCCTTACTATTTTCTCTTGTGACAGAATGACATTCCAGCAGTTAAAAGTTAGGTAAGATGAAAAATCTTCCTACACTTTTCTTGCGATTTTTCAGTTGATAAGCTAACCGTTAAATGGCACTTTCGAGGAAGAAACAGGAGCAGGCACTGTCGTTTTTAGTCGAGAACAGAAATAATGTTAAAATTATGACCATTTGCGCTTCTAGCTATGGTTTCTCGACAGCAAACATAAGCTTTGCCCCATTAGCCCTATTGGGAATTTGTCATTTTAACCCGATCAGCCACTAGTGTTATTGGGTCTTTAGATGTTTAAGAATCGACTCTTTCCAGACTTCAAGACAATAATTTTGCTAGTATAGATTTGCATTTCTAAGGACCACATATCCATTATTGATCTTAACTGAAAAGAACCCACGACACATCGAATAGGGAGGAGAACTGAGAAAAAGCTGTCACCCACTATGACTGGGCTACAAACATTTCTTGAATCCAAACCTCTGAAAACACTTTAACTCGATATTTGGACAGAATGATTTTTGAATTCTTTTGACATTGCTACAATTGATAATTTACTGAAAATAAGCGAACATTATTTTTCTTCCTGTAGTTTGCAGGGGTAAGGAATGAAAATATTTTGTCATAATTTTATTTTAGAAAAATTCTTTCGGCAACCTTTTTAAATGAATTTTCTGGCATAAATTAGGAACGCATGTCTGCGAAAGTTTCTCGCCGACCCAATGTCTTCCAAAATTAAGGTTGAAAGATTTAAGTCAAGAAGATTTGAAGTTTGTGAAGTTGCAGCTGAAAGTCGAAATCTTACGTTTTGACAAGAACAAACTGAATTATACCAAATGATATTGCTTTGCAAAGTCAGGGCATATATTAAGAAGACACAGAAAAAAACAACAGCCAAAATTGTTGAAACGATAAATGTCATTTTAAAAGCTCTAATTTAATCGTCCTCTACAACTTAATCCCATATTGTTGCCGCCTTGGTCAGACCACGTCCCAACAATTTGTGGTCCGATGTTCATATGACTTCCGGTAAGTATGGGGCCTGGTCTTGACTATTGGTCTTGACGTCACAAAGGGTTAATGGTTAGATGCCCGAATCTGTCATCAAAATAACAAGCATACGCTTCACATCAATACAACTGTAACATCCATAGTAAGGAGCAGAGGTGTTGAGTAATTGCATCTGGTCTGCTGCCGGTCCATCATTAAAGCGGTATGTATCAGCATGAGGGTTTTGTTATTGCTTTTACGTGCGTTTTGTTGGTAGTGCTGTTAGTTATGAATATGGGTACCACGCAATTAACTTGATTGAGACTGTGATCGTCACAACTTCAAATTTATTGTGTGCCACGTTACTATGAACATTAAGACATCACAATTCTGTTACTTAAACAAGCATTACCGAATGCTCATTAAATAGTCCACGAGCGAGGTTTGCAATAAGAATAAAACCGAGTCTTTTCGTAGCTAGATTGTTTACACGCCCTCGTCTGGAACGGGAGAGCGTGTTTGAAGGTGAAATGTAGCTGCTATCGGCGAAGCCCTCGTGATGTCAGGGACGTATGGAGTGGAAACGTTTGTAAGTTGAACAGCAATCAATACAATTGCTGTTGCTGGTAATGGCCGTTGCAAGTGATGTGTCTGGAAACTAGCGCCAGGATGCCTGTACGGCACCATGTAAATTAAATATGTCATTACACAAAACAGTTGCTAAGTCTGTTGGAATGAATTTACTGTAGCATCAGCTATAATACCCAACGCATTGTAAATCATCCGTCATTATTTGTTTTGGAGGATGCACACTGCTTCTAGTTGCACCAGACAGCTATGGCTTTTGTCTCAAAGAAGTCGTAACAAGGTAACAAGGTATCAAGTTTCACAATTCTAAATCAACAAAGCTGGAATAAAGAGAACGTTACTAACGTTGATTGAATAGTCACTGACTGTCAATAGAACATGGCACTACACAATTAGTTTCCAAATATTGGTAAAACCAAGCTTGTGTGTCTAAGTTGATGAACGAGAAATTAAATAACTTTATGTAGTTAATTTTTGTACTGATGATTTTTCGTATCCTTAGTTCCTATTGTCTGGCTCCCACATTGCTTTTATGCCATGAAGCATTTAACTTTATTATTTGTTTTACCTATGTGTGAAATTATATGGATGGCTACTTGAAATGCATGAATGTTGGCATGTAGATCTGAGTTGTAGATATAACATTCACTGAAAGAAACACTTGAGGAGAGAGGAGTAGTCACTCCCATAAATTTTCAAGGACTAGGCAACTTCAAGTTTAAATTTCTTTAGAGGTAATGAACAAAGATTGATGAATGGTTTACTCCATAAGAAATTACATCAAAATAAAGATTTAATTATAACGAGACCAGACAAAGGAAACGGGGTTGTTGTTATGAATCACTTGGATTATGTAAAAGGTATACTCGGCATTATTAGTGATCATAGTAAATTTAAGATGATTGAGGGCGATGCCACAGTTACTAGGGAATGCAAGTTACAGCGTTTTTAAGAGAACTTGAAAGTAATGGCAAACTAGACAAGGAAACGTATGATAAGATTTATCCTAGTGGCTCCCAACCCGCTAGGATATATGGACTTCCTAAGATGCATACAGTCACATCCAATTCCGTTCCTCCTCTTCGCCCTATATTATCTTCCATTAATACTTACAACTATGAGTTAGCCAAGTTTTTATGTCAATTGTTGCAGCCTTACATACCCAATGCATTCACTGCTTCTGACACTTTCTCTTTTGTCAGTGAACTTAAAAGCATAGACACATATGGTAAGTACATGGTGTCATGTGATGTCAAGAATCTTTTGACCAATGTTCCACTTGCAGAATCTATAGATCTTGCCACTCAATATATTTTAGATGGTAACCCAGACTTACAGTTTACAAGACAAGAACTTACCAAATTATTTCATTTTGCTACAGCCCAGAC
>JANTCA010016266.1:1919-25336 GCA_024741275.1 Chironex yamaguchii | reverse complement strand
ACGGTCAAATACCTTTTCATAATCTATGAAACATAGATAAATCTTCTTTTCTAGCTCTATGTATTTGTCTATAATCAATATATACAACAATGGTAATCAAAGAAGAAAAAGAGGTGAAGTGTTTTGACTGTTATTAAGTGAAGTATATACTTTAAATTTAATGTTAAGCAATGTCTTATTGTCTCCTTTTTATTCCATTTATTAGAAGGATTTCAAGTACCAAAGCATCGCTTAACGAATATTGACAAATTTTTTGTGGTAGCAACTGGTATGGCGCCGAAAGATTCTGTTCCAGATGAGGCAAGGTATAAATCTGATAACTACTGTAAGTGACATTAAATCCTGCAATTTTGTGTTTGCAAGGTTGGGCTTAACCACAGCTTACCTTCGATAGCCAGGTTGTATGCTGGTTGCAGACTAGTCAAACATTTCAATCTTCCAATAAAACCCAGATTGAAAATTGCATTGTACTTGAATAAATTAAACAATTATTAATTTATATTACTCTATGTTGCTATCACCCTTTAAAGTTTGAAAATTTTTAGCCTAAATGCTGAATAGAAGTGATTGGAATAAGCCTGTCTAGATTGAAAGTTTTCTCACAAAGTTATTTTTTGTACCCTGATGATACTAGACTCTAGAGTAGTAGGACGTAACTTGCATAAAACATCTTTAAGTTTCCAGATATTGTATTACTTGATGTGAAAATAAGATTTGTTGCATAGTTCATATTTCTTGAACAAAAGTTAGCATTGTGGAGAAGCAAATATAAGACCTTTAACAATTCAATTCATGTGATAAATATTAAAATGGTAGAGAGGCATTAACATGCAGATATGCAATTAGAACCACAATGATAAAATAAGCAAAGTGTTAAATTTTGTATTTCAGATGCAACTAAACAAGATAAGAAATTAGATGGTGTAAGGATAAACGTGGGTCTATAGTTCCTATAAATTTAGCAATCACTGAAATGTGGCAAGCTGGTTAATGGTTTCACCAGTATTTAAGTACTAAATGACCATTATATATGAGCTATGAGGTGTATTAAAATGTGGTGCCAACAAATCAAGTGGTATACAGAACTAAGATATTTCAAAAAATCATAGTACAATGGGACTAGTATATACCTATAAATTTGAAAGCTTTTTTGTAAATTTACCATTCTTTTAAAGATAATGATCCTTTAGTATATTTTTGTGTTAAGCGTGATTTATAGTTATGCTGTATAACAATACATCAACAGCAAAGTCATTTCATGTGAAGTGTTTGATAGCTGGATGGAGAAACACCGTTTGTGTACTCCTGTTGTGATCCAGGAATGTTTTAAACAGTGTGTTACTTGTTTACATAATTTAGGCAGAAAGAAGCTGTATAAGTCAAGGTTGCTTTCCTTTAAGCTTAAAATGTCAAATAATTCAAGCTATATTGTAGGTCTTGGAATTCAATTGGATAATATTTGATGTTTTGAGCAACAAGACACATGTTCAAGGCAGTACACAAAGGACACTACCAGCACTTAACATTTAAAAACTGTTTCAAACGGATTTTGTAACACTGCATGATAAGATAAAAAACCCACTGTACCTGGAAACATATTTAAAAGCTGACTTACTGAATCAAAATGACAGGGTATATGTTTAGCAATACTGTTTTGTTGCCTTGAAGCTGAAATACAATAAAAAAATACCAACAATTTTTAACTATGACCTTCAAAAGATGATTTTTGGTTGCTCATTTTCTATTTCACTTCCTGTTTCCATGCTTGTGACTTTCTTGCAATGTTTCCTTTGATCAGTAACTCCTTACTTACACAGCCTTCACCTGCCATCTTGTTTAGCTGGACAGCTTTGGTAAAGGAGTTAATTTTTTTAGCCACAGAAAAACTGCTGTCTGGCAATAAATTGTGCTGTAAATGGAAATAAACCTGTGGAAAAGGTGATATATAGTGTGCTGGATAGATTACATCATACTTCAGAAAAGGAAAGGCCCAATTTTGTCAGTATGAATTTGCAACTTGCTGTACAGCAAGACTATAAATCAGGCTTAAGTCATGGAACTAAACAAGGAGTAGGTACTACATATGTCATATAAGGAGAAGCAGAACTGGAACCAAAGGAGCATATAGAGAAATGGAAGGGAAGGAAATAATTTAGCTATGAAGACTCAGATGAAATATAAAATAGCATATAACATAGAATAACATAACATAAGATAAAATAAACATTTAGATGTGGAAAAATTGACCTCATAGACAACAAGGAACAATTATGGTTGTTATGTAGTAATTATTCTTCATTCTGTTGCATGACGAAGGCCTTAAGGTAAAAAATTCATGAGTTGATTACTATCTTCTTCAAAACAACAGTTAAGTTGCATAGGGTTTTCTAATTTACAGAACTAAAACACAACCCTGATGATTTGAACTGTATCTTAAATGGTTTAATAGTTTGATGACATATCATTTGTATTACCTTGTTTAGTTTAATTTTATTGTCATATTGTTTTTTACTAGTCATGACTTTATGGAAAAGGTTCATTCAAGGAGAAGGATAATGGTAAATGTATTAGTTATGGGAATCACTGGCATCTTTGCATATGCTATTATTAAAAGTGGTAAAGTCAATCGCAAGGAGAAAATACAAAGCAAGAGAAATGAGTGAGAATACCTTTTTAGAGGGTATTGGAATACGCTTTACATTTAACGTGACAGAGACTAAACATTCTGGAACAATAAATTGAAAAACAGTGGACAGATGTATTTTTACAAAGCCTTCAACCATCCTTACTGCAGCAAAAAGAATTACGGTTATACTGTTGTGTCCTAATTAAAAGGCCTATTTTGTGAAATAATTATTAGCATGAAATGTTTGATAGTCGTACATTGCAAGTTGTATTATGTGGTTGGTTTGTTGTTGTACAGGAAATTTTAGGACAGAAATGGAACTGAAAACATCATGTTTTGTGTTTTTTGGTTCCTTTTGTCCTTTATTAATTGCACACTTGATTGTTTGTGGAAAAAGGGAGAATGGTAGGCAAGTCGATTAAACTGTGCTGTCCATTAAGTATATTTGCATCAAGGTGCATACACTTGAATTAATTGTAGAGATTTAATAACATTTTCTTTTTCTCCTTTCTTTACGGCGTTTCGTAAAGAAAGGAGAAAAAGAAAGTGTTAAAGATGGCATTGCCTCAGATGAGTGCCTCAGATGGCATTGCCTGCTCCATCGATCCATTGTCTCCACTGATTCTGACCGGCAGCAATCACAGCCAGGTGATCAAGCCACGAGGCATCTTATGCTTTCCAGCTGAGCCCCATTGGCTCCATCACCAACTTTTCAGCACTCTTTTCGAAGTAAAGTTTGGAAGTCATACGAACCCCTCGCTTGGGTCTCGACTTTCCTGGGGCAGCTCGGGAAACAAATGCCAGGTTTGGGTATCCGATGGCTGGCATCCTTCGCACATGCCCAAGATACCTCCAGCACCTTTTGGAGATCTCTGCCACAATCGGTTGAGTTCCGCAGTGCCTTTTGACCTCAGCAATGGTGTCTCTGTCCTGGAAGCTAATCCAGCAGATGTGACAGAGACACCTGAGGTCAAAAGCCTCCAGTTTCTTCTAGTTTGCCAATTTCACTGGCCATGTCTGAGCACTGTACAGTAGTACTGAACAGAGCAAAACTGAGTACAGTCTAATCTTGGTTTTTTGGCAGATGTCTTTTCTTTTCCACACTTTTTGAAGCCCAGCAAAGACTGCTGAGGCCCTCTGGATACGGGCTTGTACTTCGGGCCCAATATCCCCATTGCCCATTATGCAGCTACCCAAGTAACAATCCACCACTTCCACCACTTCACTTTCTGATGGTGAAAACCTGTGCCTCTGGGCCTGTGCAGCATGACAGAGACTTTGATTTTGCACCGCTCAGGAACAGTCCCAACTTTGCGGCTTCTGTGGCCACTCTATCAATCATACTTTGCAGATCGGCAGCTGAATCTGCCAGGAGTGCTATGTCCTCCACTAAAGTCAGGTTGTGTACAACCCTGTCAAAAGGGTATATGGCCAATCCGCCAGGGACACCATTTAGGGCCTTTTCCAGGATCCTGTTGATACCCACATTAAAGAGGGTCGGGGACAGAACTCTGCCTTGTCTTACCCCACAACTGATGCTGATTTCCACACTCTCTTCTTGGTAGACCCGTTTCTTTGATCTGGTAGCGGCATACATGGTTGAGATGATTTGGCATAGTCAGGACGGGATTCCTGACAGAGGTTGCACAGTCTATGCTGATGCACGGTGTCAGAAGCAGCGGTGAAGTCTAGGAATGCTACAAAGGTCAGGTGCTGGAATTCATGTCTTTCTTCCAGGATCTGACAGAGGGTGAATATTTGGTCCACACACCCTCTTCCAAGCCTGTAGCAAGATGGACTCCAGCACTTTGTAGCAAATGCTTAGCAGGGATATGCCACGATAGTTCTTGCACTCATTTCTGCTCCGCCTCTTGAATATCGGCAGAATCACAGCAGTTTCCCAGTTGTAAGGGATTTGCCACTTTCACAGATTTTGCCATATAGATCAACCAGACCGAGCATCAGTGGCATTCCACCCGCTTTGAGCATTTCCGGGGCAATGCAATCCTGGCCTGGGGCCTCATTGCTTTTGAGTCTCGACACTGCAACTTGGACTTCCCCCAGGCTTGGTGGGTCATCACTTATCGTATAGGGAACCAAGGTACAGAATTCCCCATCAAGCTCAGGATCAACCTGTGCAGACGGGGGTCTGTTCTGCAAATTTTCAGTGTTCCACACAGTATTTCAGGGGGTCTTCCGTGATGGTTATCTTTTGGCTGCCAATATCTAAGATGGTGTCGCTGACTGGGGTCCCTTGTTTCCCGGCAATTTGCTTTATAAGACGGAAGAGCCTGCGGCTGTCCCCACAACTCCCTGCTCTTTCGAGCTTCTCCGCTTTGGACTCCCAGTATTCTTCTATGTCCCTCCAATCGCTGCACTTGACCTGTCTCGGCAACTCCGAGGCTTCGGCTGCCCTTCCACTTTCGAGAGCAATCTTCCTGCACCTCGAGAGATCTAAAGTGGCTTCAGATATCCTATAAGCATTTCTGGGCGTAGTTTGGCCCACTGTTTCCTCCGCATGGCGATCATTGCTGACTTCACGTTTGACCACACGATTTTCACTGTGGCGGGTGCTTCCTGCACGAGGTTTCCACTAACCGACGCCTGATAGGCTTGCTTCACTTCTTGCCGTTTTAACTGTTGCACATCGAAGCGGCAATTCGGCTTAGCTGTTTTCTGTGAGTCTAACCAATGCTTGACCCTTGCACACACTAGAGCATGGTAGGTCACGACGTCCAGACCCCAGTAGGCGTGGCAGTTGCTGGTGGAGCTTCTCTAACACTGTCGTACCAAGATGTAATCAATCTGGTTTCGAGTAGCGTTGTCTGGGCTGACCCACGTTTCCAGGTGTCTCCGTTTATTGCAAAAGGTTTATTAGGCAGAGGTCATGGTCGGAAGTTTAGCGATCGGCCCACTGCGTGGAGGCCTACAACCCGCCTTTGAGATTGCCAGCTTTGCCTGCGTCACCAACTTGAGCACTAAGTCACCAGCAATGACCAGCAATTCTTTTGATGGCACACGAGAGACTAGGTCTTCCAGGTAAAAGGAATCGGCTTGTCAGGCACCACTTGATTTGTCGTTAGGGCTTACATGGCAATGATTGTAAGATTGACTGGATGACAAGATAGCCGAAGCCTGGCTAGCCTGGGGCTGACTGGTTCCCATTTGGTGACAGACTTGGCCACTCGGCGATTTAGGCCTTTGACAACCCCATGTTGGCCGTTATAGTCATGTGGTCCACTATAGTAAAGAGTCACCACTTCATCTTTCCCGGGTGACTTCACTTTGGCTACCCCATCTCCTGGAAGGCGGACTTCCGCCAGACAGCATATGTCGACGTTTTTAGCATCCATCCCGGCTCTGCTGTCCAGTCTTCAGCAGGGTACGAACATTGATAGCCCAATCATTGAATGGCCCTGAAGAGGGTCGTTGGGGTATGGTGGCCCCATTAGGGAGCCCAATAAAGCTAGCGTTACGTTGAGATTCACTTGCCCCACGTGCATGGGGGGATTCGCTTGAATCATTGTAAAGCGTATTACCATATGGAGTTACCAGGTGGGATACTGCAAGGGTTCCCCACACGCAAGGGTCCATCTGAGCACTTGGCCCCTTCCTGCTGTCTATAGCTCCCCAAAGGATATAGGACATCCCGGAATGTCCCGAGCAGCCAGCAGGTCGGTACAAGCCCTCCGCCAACGATAAGGTGACCCAGGTCTAGTCCTGTTGCTTGTGGGGCACAGGACCGAAGAAGACATTTTGCTATTCCTTAAGTCAACCCACATCAAGGTGCATACAATACAGTGTATTGCAGCATTAAAACCAGAATATCTCTCTTGTGTCTTATTCGTTCAGGTTACCTTTTAAAAGATCAAATTTCTGCAAGTGCTGTCCATGTTTGCTTTGAGCATCCCCAAAGGGCATCAAACTTACGCATTTAGTTCTATGTGGTGCCGAATACAGCTGTAATTACCACATATACTGTAGTATGAATAGCTGTGTCATCTCAAGATTGGCGTTGGCCAGCATTATGGTTTTGATGGAAAAAACTCCAGTTTTAATTCAAATCTTGCTGGATTTCAGCTATATAGATATTTGGTATATGATCTCTTCTCAAGCCTAACTTGTTACACTCTTTCTTAAATCAAAAGAAACAAAATTATCAATTA
This sequence comes from Chironex yamaguchii, assembly GCA_024741275.1. Lineage (NCBI taxonomy): Eukaryota > Metazoa > Cnidaria > Cubozoa > Chirodropida > Chirodropidae > Chironex > Chironex yamaguchii. The sequence goes on along the minus strand of JANTCA010016266.1, from coordinate 18,544 downwards.
CCGCTTTCTATAGGTTAATATTGAGAAGACTTATACAGTCCTCCAAACCAGGCATTGGATATAGGTTAATGGTGGTTATGGAATGGGATTCATTCAACCCAAATGTGTCACGTCAACCAATTAAAACCTGTTTTCATTAGAGCTTGTGTTTTCTCTCTATCAAAGCCAAGGCTTCAATTTAGAAATATACAACTGTCCTGCAATTCTCACTTCAGTTTTTTCTCAGTTTTTCTTTCAGTATTTCAAAAATGCTTGCATCTTTCAATGCAAACTGTAATTTGTTTCAAACAAATGTCTCGTGTATCTCAAACTTCCTTGGGTTGGCCATCCTTCTGTTTACCTTGTGATGCCAGCTACATAGGTGGCACTTTCCAAAGGTTGATTGCTAGAATCAAGAAACATGATAAAACACACATAACACAGCATATGTTCTTCCAGAACATTCATCTTGACTGCTATATGACTGCTAAACACCCCTTTAGCTTATGCTGTTGAGTACTGTCACGACCTTTTATGAGTTGTTGCAAAAGCAAGGGCCATGTTAGTGTCTTAAGTTAAGGAGTATAAACCAAATATTTTTAGACAGAAGGAATTAATTATTCCACTCTGACTGTTAATTCAGCTGGTCTTCAGCAATTCACACTTCTTTTACCCTTATCTTATGCTGATTTGTTTTCACTTGTTTTTTTATTGCTCATTGTTTTCCATTGATGGTTGGTTGGTATCTTTCTTTCTTATTCGTTATTTTTGTACTCTTACATACATTGTAAATGAAGCATTTTCATTTTCACTGCTTTCTGGCAAATGCATGATATTAATGTCACACGAAAGGCTTTACTGAAAAGTTACTCAACAATTTTTTAGCAATTTAAGTCATCTATTTTGATTTTCATGTTGTCTTTCTTTAGCAGCATCTGCTCAAAAATGACTGCATTGTATACAAACAGAGAAATAATGTTTGCTCAATCTTTTCATTGTGAATTGTTACTGCTGTTTTTGTTGCTATTGATCTCCTGGCTTTGTATCAAATCATTGCTGATGGTTGATCTGCCAATGATTTTACAGTATTGCATTCTTGCCAGTGAATGGCAATTTCATCTTGGGTATTTTTAGGATGTTAATCTTTCAAAGATGCCCGCCACAAGAATAGCAACAGTTAAATTTAGAGGAGGAACATTACTGATGGCTGCACTAGTGGCCTAATTGGCTAGAGTTCTAGTGTTGATAATAATACTTAAGTGTCATATTCAACTTCACTGTCAGTATCCTTCTCCATCTTGACTAGCATTTAATGTTGAAAGTATGTCCCATAAAGTCCCTTGGTTTAACATTAATCAGAGGGAACAGGAAGTTACAAATTCTCTAGGAATTGAGATGTTTATGTATCACCTAACTGCCCAGTGTTTCGTTGTAAATCAGTCCTTCAGTTAAGAACATCTAGTTTTCATATGTCATAAAAGACATACGCTGATGCACTTGACTATATACATTGTCGTATGACAATGATAGTATGGATGACTTGACTTGACTTGAGACTTTATGCCTTTATCACCCTTGCAGAGTATTGGCAGCTTCATTTATAACAATCAACCGCCACTGATGTTGATAATTTGCCAGCGTTTGAAACCCATCAATCCTTGTTCTTATGTATGCGGTATGGCTATGATTGAATGGCTTCATGATATGTTATGACCCCTTCCAAAGAAGTATCTGGCAGACATTCTTCTTACTCCGCTCAATGGTCCCTCACTCCATCGCGGCAGTGGCTCACTCTTTGTACGCGACGATGCGAATATGTTTTTGTAACAGCTGTGGAAGCCGTTCATCACCCATTCTCTATACATGACCAAATCCACCTCCTCCAAGTCACAATCTGAAGAACCACATCATCCTCACCGCAACTAAATCTAATCTCACGGTTGGTCACCTGGTCTAGATAACTGATGTTAGGAAGTCTGTACAGACATTTATGATGGAAGGCATCTAGTCTTTTCTTCTTGGCAACCCAGACAGGCCATGTCCCTGAGTCATGGAGTAGCACTATTATGGATCCCATACATAATATAGATAAAGGGCACTAGGACCATAATGGCAAAGAAAAGACCTGTCAAAATGGAGCTGCGGGACAATAGCAAAGGTACAAAGGAATGAACAAAAATATGCATGGAAGTGTTCGTAATATGTTTTTAAGTCTTTGGTGGGAGGTAAGTCTTGGTAGTCATTTTCTAGTGTTGTATGGGATGACCATTTGAGATTCATGATTATGTTTTGGTTTATTCTGGTCAAAATGGGATGCATTAGTGTATGTACAAGTTGTCATGGAAGTTCTGGGAAAATAAGCCTTTTGTTTCACCTTATTACAAGTAAATAAACTGTGTATTGGTCCAAAGAACTTTGAGGTTAGACATGCATATATTGGACATTGAAAGTACCTTACCTACACAGAAGTAGTTAACATTTATTATAATTGGTCTACATTGATGTTATTTCTTACATTAAAATCCATTATCAATTAGCAAATCAATTATCTGTTCTATGTAGAACGATAATGTAGATATCAGTTGTTTGATTTAGTTCAAACACATTTTTACATGCTCTAATGTTGTGAGGATGTTATGTTAAAGTATCATCTTTCTTATTAATATGATGATAGTTGTGGTTATGATTATCAGTATTATTGCTGTTGTTATTCTCATATGTTTTGAATGCATTGTAGACTGTCCAGTTGGGGTATCGTTTAATCCGTTGAGGCGGTGGTGTTTAGTAAATGCTGTTGGATATTGACGTAGGGAGGGCTATTTAAAAGGAACAAGGCAGAAGAGATTGGAGAAATGGACGAAGGCAGACAGATTCTATCCTAGCTTACCAATTAAAGTGTACTGGAGTTTTTCGAATTAGTACACCTATTCATTTTACATCATATCATATAAAGATTAATTTTTTCTCTCGGGTCATTCGTGCTGCCTTGTGCATGGATCATTTAAAAACACAACACTAACAGAACTATGGAATATTGCATTTAGTGCACATTGTAGTGTACATTTGTTTCTTCTTGGTACACTGTTGTTAATGTTTTATAATTGCAGGATATAAAATACAATCCTGAACCAAGCATAGCTTTTAAAGAATATCTCTCAGAAGAGCATCCGCTTTGCTGCTCTTCACCAGATTTTCCAGAAATGGCCCACCATAAAGTAGAAGGCAGCCAAAACTTTTCATCGATAAACAAAATCGCTAGAGGAGGAAAATGGGTCAGTTATCATTTTTGCTAGCAGAAGATGGTGTTATAAATAGTAGATTTCCCCATTTTCCTGCTACTAGGTTTCCAGCAGTTGCATGAGCTTGCGTTAGTGTCCTCCTAGGTATTATTATAGCACCTATTATTCCAACATCTCCCGTTATTCAGTACTCTAGAGTAGTCATATGTCTTCTACAGTCAATACAACTTAATGCAATCCACGTCCTACACTACCAATTTTTAACGGAGGCCCATACCCATAGTTCACTTTTACATCCTCTGTGCATCACCACCACACCTTTGCTCCATTCTCCGGGTGGAGCTATCCTGTTACAGACCATTTTGTATGATGCTTATGGTCATGACACTCTCCATCAAACAGTATGGGCTCGTATCCTTGAGAAAAGCAGTCTCCCTACGCTAAGAAGCACTGAACATTTGCACATTTGGTTCAGCTTGTTCTCTGTCTTGCGACTTCCATGCTTCTGTTATTGGTCTTAAGTCATTAACACCTGAATCACCTTACAAGTTCTCACTGCCGACCCCATCTGTTCTTTACACACCAACACTGAAATTCCTTTCTCAGCATACCCTCATCTTCAGGTCCTACCACCAGCAGACCATGATTTGGAATTTGGGGTATCCTTGCCTATTCATATCTTACTGGGCAATGACCAATGCTGGGGCAATATTCCTAGTGGTCTTGTTCGTGGTACCTCTGGACAGGTTGCTGTGAAGTCTGGTTTGGCGCTATCTGGACCCACTTTCCACCACGTTTCTCCTACTTCAACCACATTTTTCAATATCTGCGTCTCACCCATTGTCTTCAGATTAGGTCCTTCTCTTCCTCTTGAAGGTCAAGTATCTGCCTTCTGGGATGCAGATAGTGTTGGTATATCTCCTCAAGAGGAAGATCGCTGTACTCTTGAGGAGATATACCACCAACGACCTTGATCCACCAACCTCTCACTACTCTGTTAGGTTACCCTGGAAGCCTATCATATATTCTATATTGCCAGACAATAAGACACTTTGATTTGTCGTTCAACAAACCTCCTAAATTCTCTACAGTCTCAGTCACACTTTTAAATGAGTATCTTTCTATCATCAATGCTCAGCTGAAGAATGGAATAATTGAATGGCTAGACAACCCATCCACCTCTAACGGTGTTGTCCATTATCTCCACCATCGTACAGTACTCAAGGATGGTCCTACTACTATAAAGGGCTGCACGGTCTGCGATGGATTTGCTAAGTCCTTTAAAACTTCTCTGTCTGGTAACGACTGCATTGACAAAGGCCCTTCCTTAATTAAAGAATTGTTTAAGACCCTTGTAAATTTCGGTGCATTCCCTGTTACTTTGCTGACTAACATTAAAAAGGCATTTCTCCAAATTTCCACCTCTGATGATAAGAGAGATGTCACTCGTTTCCTTAAGGTTGATAAGCTCACTCAAGAACGTATAACTTGCCATTTCTAACGTGTTTTCTTTGGTTTGTCCCCAATCCCTTTCTTCTAACTGTTGTTGGTTACATCACATCAATAGCTATGAGCTCACTCACCCCTAAACCGTTGCCAAAATGTTGCAATCTTTCTATTCAGATGACTTTGTTGGAGGGACTGATTCCCTGCACTGGAGATATCTAAGGATTCCACCACAATCCTAAGCAATGCAATCCAATATTGAATCCATCATGTCCCATCCAGATCAGTCCAAATAATTACCTTCCTCTAATCCTTTAGTTCCTTCCTGATCTCACCTCACCAGGTTCCACTAGTGTCTTAGGTACTCCCTGGGATAAGGCAACCAATACTTTCCTTACAGAATGCTTCTACAGTTCCCGCCAGCCTGCCACCAAACAATCTTCCGTACTAGCCATAGCACAGCTGTTTGACTCTCTTGATCTGGCTTTAGCTTGCATCATTAAATCTAGAATTCTACTCCAAGATATGTGCAAGCAAATATTTGAATGAGAAACCCCTCTCCCAGTGTCTATATATATGATGTGGCAGAAATAAGCCCACGGTGTTAAAGACCTTCAATCTCTCCATAACCCGCGTTTTCTATTTGACACTACCTTTTTTCTGAGTCAGTGCAACAACATGCAGTTACATGACTTCAGTAATGCTATGTAGCATGTGTCTATCTACTTTTAGAATTTGGAGATGTTTTGCAAACTTCTCTAATTGCTGCTTAGTCTAGAGCCTCCCTGCTCAAGACACCCGCCTTGAGCTACTGGGTGCAGTCTTATGTGCTTGCGTATTGAGGCTGCCCTAGCTTCAATACCTGTTCACAGTCATCATTGTTGGACTGACTCCATCAACGTTCTTCATTGGATCCAATGAGAGCACAAAGATCTGGTAAAGGACTTTCAAAGTCTTTGGTATCACAATATGAAACCCAGCAGTGGGTAAAGGAAAATTTATTAATGTTTTCTATGCTTTGTCTTAAACCCTCATCAGTTGCTATTATATTTGTGAAGCACCTTCTGGACCTCAGTTGATGGTGGCTAGTGGCGGAGCTCAGCCCCGAATAGGGTTAAGATCATTTGCATCACACCGCTCCACAACTGCTGTATGCATGTATGTAATACGTATCTTTGTATGCGTGTATATATGTATGTATGTATGTATGTATGTATGTATGTATGTATGATGTATGTATGTATGTATGTATGTATATATGTATGTATGTATGTGTGATGTATGTATGTTGTATGTATGTATGTATATATGTATGTATGTATGTATATATACGTATAAATAGTTTAACAGATGGAAATCCAAATCAAAAACTTCAGTTTTGCTTTTACAAGCTTGTTTCGTTAATTTCATTTTTTTTCGCCCATCGGGATTTGTTGTTTACAATATTTTGCTGTTTATGTGCTCACAAGGGAGGCAAGTGGAATTTTATGAATTGCATAGAAGTATTTTGTTTCTATGCCGGCACGATGCGACGAGTTCCTTTCCTTTGTTTAGTGTCGAAAGTTCGGGCCAGAATACAATAAAACGTTTTCCTTGAGGCAGAGGAGGCACTTTTTGTTTGCACTACTGTAAAAGGGACTAGCACCAGCGTTTGCCAGGAGATTGCGTACTTAATGTTGTTGCCCTTTAGTATCCAAATGTGTTTGCTGAGTTTAGCTGAGGTCCTGTGTTTGTCGTGTCTACATGATGTAGTATGGTTGAAGTATCTTGTTTTGAATTTGTTTTCGGCGAGTCCAACGTATGTTTCTGTAGTGCCATTATCTTTGCATGTGACCATAGCTTGGTATATTATAAAAGACTACAGGCAGTTTCCGTTTAGTGGGCAAGCGTTTTTTGTCGGCAGTAGCACATTTTTGGTGTGTTTGTGCTGATTGTAGTCTTATAGTTGTTTTCATGGGATCTTAAAATGTGTTTGTTGTGGTTTTTGGTTATTTGCTTGGTGTTGTTCATGCAGGTGTAACTGATTTTGATAGTGTTGCGAATGAAGATTGTATTTAGCTTATGGTTCTTATGGAAATGTTTGCCAATGAGGTTGAGGAATTTGCATCTGATGCTGGAACGGATGCTTTTCCTATATCAGGGGTTGTGTAAAGTATGTTGTTACATTGCCTGCTTCTTCGTTTGTTAGTCGTGGGTTGTTCGTTTTGTAGTTTTTGTACCCACTTTCGTTTAAGGCTTTTTGGCATAAAGTTACCGCTTGGTTGAAGGACTGGTTCGTCAGACGATAGCAATGAAAGTCTTGTCAATACTAGGGGGTAGGGTCTTTATCTTGGTATGTGAATGGTTGCTTTCATAGTGTATGTATTGAAGGTTAGTGTTTGGTTTAGTGTAAGGTTGGAGAGTGGCACTGTTGAAGTTGAAGGTTACGTCCAGGAAGTTAACAATGTTGTTGTTGGCCTCAGTCGTAATGCACAGTCTGTTATTGTGGAAGATGCGGCATATTTTTTCTTTGTGTTTTGAATTTCTCTTGGTGGGGTGTTTGATATGGCAAGTCCGTGATCTCTGTAGAGTCCTACGTTGATGTTAAGTTGTTGCAGTTGGGAGAGTAGGAAGCTTTTTGCTGTGTAAACTTCGTGTTTCAGGGCTTCAAAATTTGAAGCAAGTTGCTGACCAATTGTAGAGAAGAATTCCTTCATAACTTCTGCTTTCTTTTTTTCATCATGTATGAGTTCGTTATTATCATCCCTTAGGGTGCCCATTCTTTACTATTTCCCTCAATTCTTTGCCTCCTTTTCCTTTGCTTTTAAATAACTTTTCTCAGTGTTGTGATTCTGCCTTTCTCAGTTCAATATTAACTTTATTTTCTATGATCTTATACTCCCTATACTCATTTGGATCCTCGGTTTGCTGATTTTTCTTCAGTTGTTTATATCTTTTATTCATTAGCCTTTGTATTTCACTGTTCATCCAAGTCAGGGAACTTGTGTAAAGTTTTGCTTTCCTCTTTTGGAAGAAATTCTTGTGTTACACGTTTGCACAGGGTTTTTACCATCCAGTAGCTATCTTCAATTTAATTAAAGACATTACATACATGACATGGTACTAGACGTAACTCGTCTTTCAATTTTAAGTGATTGCATTTTTTCCATTTTATAACTTCTCGTAAAAACTCTTGTTTTAGAAAGATTAAGTACATTGTAATTGAGCCGATGGTCCACAATACAAGTGTCAAGATCTCCTGACTTTGCTCTTACAACTGTCTCGTACAATTGAAAAAACAAAAGAATTTGTGATATTGTAGTTACTCTAGTTGGCTGTTTAATCAGATTCTATAATTCGAGGTTATCCGTGATATTTATTACTTTCTTTCCAGCTACCTTCTCATCCTCTTCTTGTTCTCTATAGTACCTCAATATATCTGCATTTAAGTCTCCCATTACAGGAATTTTTGCCTTTTTAAACCAGATCCTTTCAAACTGTTCAGAAAAGAGTTGCAGTCCTTTGGTGGCCTGTAGATAACTGTAATGGATATCCTCTGGGAGTGTAACTTTGCCTCAGTCCAGATTGCTTCAAGTTTTGTATATATAATATTGTTTTCATACAGGTATAAATCTTCCCTGTAATGCGGTATACATCCTCTACCACCACAATCCTTTCCTCTGTCTTATAAATTTGTACTTACTTATGTCAAGTTCTTGGTCATTTATTTTACTGGTGAGTTTAGTCTCTGTAATTCCCAGTAGATCATATTGAACGACCTCGCACAACACCTTTATCTCTTGTAACTTACTTAGAGTAATTAATCCATTTACATTGATATCCCCTACTTTCAGGTGTTCCTTTCGTAGTCCTTTAGCTCCTTTGGTAGCTCATTGTAATAGACTTTTTCATATTGTGGTACTCCTTTTAAACATGTTGGACATTTCCATTTCACGTTGTGTGTATTGCTGACAATATGCTGGTATTCTTGTCTACTTATGCTACCGCATTATTTGCCAATATGACACCATTTTTGACACATGTTACATGGTAACGCCCTGTGTGGGAGGCCAACTGGCCTTTCGCAAACAGAGCATGGATTTTTTGCAGGCATCTCCCACTGACTGAAGTAGTCTGACTTGCATTATACAATGATCAAACACAACAAACTCACAATTTGCAACAAATTCAAAAAGCTCAACAGACGCACCAAACTGTGAAGACTCAATCAACCCAGGAATCCCAGCTGACTGGACGAGCTCGAAACTTGACTAGACAAACTTGACTAGTCAAACAAAATTCATAAACTGAACTACCTTAACAAAACTTGGCTAAATAACAAACCTGACTAGTGAAACAAACTTCATAAACTCAACTATCTTAACAAAACTCGACTAAATAAACAAACTTCACTAATAAAACAAACTTCATAAACTCAACAACCGTAGCAAAACTCGACTAAAATAAGCAAACTTACCTACAAAGAAAACTTCATAAACTCCTTCATGCACTAGGCTGTAATGGTATCTTGCTAAATTTCACTTCCAAAATGCTTTCCTCGACAAAGTCTATATGATGATTGACTAATTGTTTGACTCACCACATGATTTAACTCCAAAAAGTGTTGTAGACACTATCGCATTCAGTCGGAGTCATGCAAACAAAATGGCGACATTGGGCAAACCCAGTCTGTGACCGTGGGCAGTTATGATGGGGCGGAAACTTGCGACCTGGTAGGAAGCTTCCTACTCTCCTAACTGCAAGAACTAAATATCACCAAGAACAGAAAGCACAAGGACCACTAACCTAACTTCCACTTGCCAACCCTACACTAAACCGGGAACTAACCTACAAGATCTACAGTACAAAAGCAATCACTCGCATACCACGACCAAAAGCCCTCTTGTCCACATTAACAGGCGACTTTCAACCCTATTGTCCAATGAACCATCCCTCAACCAAACAGCACGCTTATACTAAAAAGCCTTAGACGAAAGCTTGTACAAATACAAACTGCACTACAAATAACCTATGACCAACAGGTGAAAAATACCAGACAACCCAACAACATACTTTGGTACAACCCCTGATGTAGCAAAAGCATCATTTCTAATGTTGGACGCAAATTCCTCAACCTCATTGACAAACACTTCCATAACAACCATAAGCTAGACACAACCTTCATCAGTAACCACACATTTTACAATTCCAAGAAAACAACTCAAATACTTCAATCATGTTGCAGAATGCATGAGACAGCTTGTCATAGTCACTTGCTATTTACTTTGTAAATGCGCTAGAAATTCTTTCTTTTATATTTTTCTTAGCTTGTGTAAAAATAAACCCTAGATTATATATGCCAGGTTCCAGGAATGTATTATTGTATTATTTGTTTGATGTATTTTTACGTGAAATATGTAATTTTAAATTGAGCAATTCGACATGAAATTCACCATACTACTATTATGCGCTCCTCTCTGGAGGTTCTGCGGTGGATAGCTTTTGGGCCCACTTCCATGAGAGTCTTCTCCACCTTTCTCTATTTTGTGTCAGCTTTTTGCACTGTTGGTATGATTCACTACTCCATTCACGTATGTTGTCCAACCAGCTCTTTTTTGGTGCACCTCTCGGTCTTGTGCCTTCCAATCCTCCTACCATCACAGTCAATGTCAGTTCTCCAGCACTTCCACAGGCAGCATGTCCGAAATATTGTAACTACTAATGTGCAGCTCTGCTTATCAGTTCTCGCTTGAGGCCCAGCTCTTGTAGCACAGAGGTGTCCATACGATGCTCCCTCCAAAGGACACCAAGCATTTTCCTCCAGCACCACATCTCAAAGGAACATATTCTGTTTGCATCACTATTCTTGATGGTCAAACTTTTCCGTGTCACACAGGAACACAGACCAGACAAGTGCCTTCATCAGACGTATCTTCAAGTGCATATTGATGTTCCTTGACTTCCAGATGGAGTTCAGTTTTTGCAACTTTGTCCTTGGCCATCACGATCCTCTCCTTGATTTGAGTGAGCCCAAGAATTTGAACTGCTGGACTTGTTCCACTTCCTCTCCATCCATTTGCAGCACAAATTTTGTCTCATTTCTGCTGACTACCATCATCTTTGTTTTTTTGGCATTAATAGTCATGTTAAAGGCTTTACTGTTTTGAACAAGGTTAGCAAACAGTTCTTTAATACCAGCCGCTGTAGTTACAATTAGAGTAGTGTCATCTGCATAACAGATGTTTGTCATGCTCCTCCCTCCAACGACTAGTCCATGTTCAGTACTCTCCAGGGTTCTCCTCATGATTTCCTCGGCATACAGGTTGAACTCTGTTGGAACTCTGAGTGCCTGGATCAAGGCCACTAAATGTGCTGGGATACCCATCTCCAGGAGAGTTCTAAAGAGTGTGCTATGACTGACAGTGTCGAAGGCCTTCGAGTAATCAATGAACAGGAGGTACAGTTCTCTTCTGTTCAGGCCATAAGCCTTTTCAATGAGAATCTGCAGAACCAATAGCATATCTCTTCTGCCTCAGCCTGGTAGAAACCCTGCCTGCTCATCTGGCAGTTCTCTCTCAGAGTATTTCTTGATTCTGTTGAGGATGATGTGAAGGAGCACCTTACTGGCATGACACAGAAGACTGATGGTCCTCTTATTTATATGTTGCTAAGGACTGAGTTTTTTAAGTTTTGAAGATATGAGGATCACTTTGGTATTGATGTTGTCATTTACTGTGGCAGTATCTTCTCACTCTTCTTTTTAAAGATTATTTCTTAAGAGAACCAGTTGAGCGTGGGGGTGATCTCTGACAAACCAACACCAACACACCATGAGTGTGCAACTGCCGACAAAAAGATGCATGACCCCTAATTGGAAAATGCTTCCAACTTTCCACAATATACCAAGCTAATAATCACATTTGATGACAATGAAACTAGGGAAACATGCATCTGAATCACTAAAAAAAATTTAACATGAGATAATGCACCCTTACTACATCTTTTAGCCATGACAAAAACAGGAACCCAACAGAACTCAGTAAACACATTAGGGCACTCATAGACCACAACATTAACTACACAATCTCCTGGTAAATTCTCACAAATAGTCCGTCTTACAGTAGTGCAAACAAAAAGTGTTGCTTCTGCCTCAAGTAAAAGTTCATCATATCTCGGCCCAACCCTTCAGTGTTAAGCAAAAGAAATGAAACCGTCACATTGTGCTGGCATAGAAGCTAAATAATTCTGTGCAATTCAAAAAATTTGACGTACCTCCCTTGTAAGTATTTAAACACCTGGGTATGGTAAATAGCAATTCCTAAAAAAATTCATGAAACAATGTTGCAGAAACAAAATCTGGATTTCTGTCGGTTGAAATATATATATACATATTTCAAGTAGTAACTGATGAAGACTAATGTCGAAACGTTTTAAATGAAGTGTTATTTTTTAGTAAATATGAATCTTTATACACTTAGTGTGATTGGGCTTATGAGTATTGTTTATCAACCATCTCGTGCTTGCAAAGCGAAAATGACTACCAAAATATGCATTCCTGCATAGGCCAACATTTACAAGAAAACTCAGAATGTGCCAAAATGTATGAGAATTTTCGGATAATTGGCACAGCTAGATTGTCCTTTCATCTTAGTGTATTGGAGTCTGCCTACATTAAAACAAGAAAATCAGTACTCTATTTGAGGTTCTAATTAAGGCACTATGGATCCCACATAAAATTTCAGAATATAACCCTTATAGTTATCACATCTTACTTTATAAGGCATACATGTGTAACCTACATACTGAAACTACTAATGCTAAACACTGCATTCAACCAAGTATACTACATGGGATAACAAAATGTGTAGTTGATCTTGTATTCTTTACCTGTGATCTTAAGAGCTGAAACTAATGCTGCTAAAGATGTATCTAGAAATTGCCATCTACACTTTCTACAACATAGGGTTTGTCAGCAAAACCACTTATCAATTCCTCTTCCAACTTTGGCATAAAAAGGTTGGCATATCCTAGGGCAAACTTTGTACCTATGGCTATACCTACCTTTTGTAGAATGCATTGTTAAATTCAAAAAAATATGCTCCTAAACCAAAAATATAAGACCAATAACTATTTCAATAGCCACATTGAGTATCACTTCTATTTATTGCATCCCTGATTACTTCAAGACATTCCCCATGTTGAATGCTAGAATAGGCCAGAGGGATTGTGGAATTGTGTATGGAACAGCGGAGATAATATAAGAAAGATGCCGAAAGTAAAGGTGTGTGGAGTATCTACAGGCAAAACACAGATGGAAAAATAGGTAATACATAGAAAGACCATGCTTTTTTCTGACTACCATTAGGCAAAAAAGAACTCAGCTGAACCTACTAAAAACTTTCCAGAAACAGGCCAACTTACACCTTGTGAACTTATATATAACTTTATATAACAGGACTTAAACACTGACAAACCATCTTTACATGCATGTAATTTTAAAGTATATAAGTATATATAGATGCCAAACTAAAAACTACATAATGTACATAAAAAGTTACATCTCATATTTTACCAGTCTGAAGTGTCGTAGAAAAACATTACCTTCCCTATGATGTAATAACGGGTAAAAAAAACTATTAACTACTTTCCACAGAATTTATCATAGTTGTGTCAAGACTATTTATGAAACTGTGCATCCTTAGGTAGGAGAATAATCAAGATGTTTTAATTATACCAAAGAGAGATGAAATACAATAAAATTATCAGGGTAATCCTCAAACAAAGGCAAGCATGTACCTCCCAGTTTTAACAAAGTTACTTAACCCTCTTATTTCTCATATGGATCTTCAAAGATATTGCAACAATATAGACTGCAAAATAGATCATCCAATTTCCTCCCTTACTCAAGACTTTGTTTCTGAATAAGTACATGTCATAGTAATTGCCTTAATCCAGCCTCTCCTATTTTAGTTGAATGGTGTTAGCGTATTCTATACTTGGTCTCAAAGTTAAAAACTAACAACGATTGATTTTGAACTGTCATAAGTCTCAGTGATACTTTCTACCCTTATGACACTGTGTACCCAAAAAGTAGAAAAAATAGACAGATGACATTTTATACAATGTTTAGCTTCTTTAGTTTTTTGCCCAATACATCTCATATTTTCAATGCTTTGCTTTCTGCTTGAACTTAAGGAGGCTGTTGAATACCTTATGTCAAGTGCGAATAGTAGGTCACTTGTAATTAATTGTCCTTTTGACAACATGTAATACTTGAGATTTGAAATCAAAGGAAAGAAATCAAATTAAGTAACAGTAGTCAATTCTCATACCATTCTAAATGTCAACTTGATAAAGAAAGAGTATACCTGAAACATTTGTCAGAGAACAGAACACAAGACATGAAAAATACTGTACATCCATGAACATGCCATATTTAACACCAACAGTACTTTGATTTACCAATGGTTTTGACATTTAAAACAGGTATGTTATGTGTCAGTGTGTTCATTGTGGTCTCCTGAATGTCTTCAACTTAAACCAATACAAGTGCAAATAACATTTTGTCACTTTAACAGATGCAAAAGTGGGTGAAGTGGGTTTTTAACTTCTCTTGACTTTACAAAGGATCCATTTTGAGCATAAAAGGAGAATTCATAGACAGTATGTTCATGTTTTACCGTGTTTTGTATCCAGGAAAACAATCCCAAGAAAAAGTCCATACAGGGTTGTTGACTACGATGTATTACATCTATACTAGGCATGGAAAATGAATCTGTAAGGATACTGTCCTCTAAGACACCATAAGGTCTTTTCATACCAATGAATATCCTAGGAATGCCCCCTAAATAACAATGATTCCACATATCCAGGACTTTATGAAACCCAAATTTGTATACTTTATTTCGCATCTTTGGGGCAGTAACTGTCTTGATTTCAACATAATTCTGCAAATTGTCAGCAGCTGAGGGGGTATTGCCACATACAGCATCAACCTCAGCTGACAAAAGAACAGTAATTGGTTTCTTTTGGCTGTATGTTGTTGAAAATGACGTTGACGGTGCTTGACAGAGTCTTCCAAAGAGTACAGAATAGAACCTGCCACAGCACTGACTGCTTCCCATTCTAGAAGTGGAAAGTTCCTCAAAGTTCATCCCGCCATAGGATGCCTTTTTCATACGTATAATTGCTTCAGGTTCACTGTCCTGCGAGTTATCATCTGCGCGTAACTTGCTAAGATAAATAACACCCTTGTGCTTCACTGCCTCCAGTTCCCAACTTTTCCTTTGGTCGTAAAGAGATAGGATAATTCTCTTCATAAAGTCATGCTTAATAACAAAATTGGGATTTTCTTTCAGTTTATGTCCATTCATACTGATCCAGTCAATCAGTTGAGAAATACTGTACGAGGAGCTGTATTGGTCCTGTTTTAGTTGCCTCCGATCATATTCTTCCTCGTCGAACCCAGCAAATATATTTGTTCTTGGCTTAAGGTTACCAGGTGTGAAGTACTTCAGCCCAGAATCGTCCCAACGGACTGAATAGTCTTCATCGAGAGAGTAATGACCCAACTTTGCTTCTATGTTCCATGTTGCCATTAACGTTGCTCGTTCATACAATTTGGGATTGACAGGAAAGGTCGCCTCTTGTTCCTCCTGTGTAAAACTAGACCCTGCCTTACTTGAAGCTGTTTCTCTCACTCCTAAATGCGAATGACTTGTATAACTCGGCTCAGCCTTGTCCATGGCAGACACATTCCTAGCAAACACGTCTCGATGATGGGCACTTCTATACTCTCCCTGGTCGTTGTGTTTTCGGTCATACGGCTTCTGACTTCCTCTCCAGCCCTGTGTGTCTTTACTGCGATAGCTCATATTCCTCTTTCGTAAATTCAAATAAAAACAATGAGCGGTACTAACTTTTCATATGCCATAAATTGAAGTTAAAGATGACGACCTGATGACCTTTCCTAAATAAACTCCATAATTTTGTGTTGGCTACATGGATGACTTTCATGGAGGACCCATTATGAAAGTTTTTTGAGGTATTGTTTTCTTTGCAATTTGTCTGTTTGCACTTTAATTAATGTAAAAAGCTACATCGGATTCTCAGAAAACTCTTACAAGAAGTGAACTTGGGTGCAGGGAAGAGGCCATTAAGCTTTGAGGATGATCCGTGTAGCCCTCTGGATTCTGTATCACTGATCATTTTTAAATTTTTGGTACGATACACATTGTATTATAAGGAGAACACTCCAATAAAAAAGCCATAACCAAAAACTAACGTTTCGTCCATGCATTCTTCATCATCAGAAATTTTTTTTCATCAGAAATTGGTGTTACAGTAAGCTGTCCAGGTACTTATATTACAGAATACAATAAACAAGAATAGCAAATTTTTTGGTGAAAGCAAGAATGTCAAAAGGACAAGAATGTGGGAAGCACAAACCCCTCTCATACGCGACCACTCCTCCCCTCTCTTAACTCCCAACACTCCTCTATTCCATTAGCTCTTTTTTGATCAGATACCCTTGGGCCCTTCATTTTTGGTTTTTTTGTGCACTTTGTGTTTTATTTGCTCTTTCTTGTTAGTTTTCTGTTTAGCTTTGCTTGTTTGTTTATCATACCCCACATTTTGTGCTTTCCACATTCTTGTCCTTTAGACATTCTTGTTTTCGCCAAAAATTTTGTTATTCTTGTTTATTGTATTATCCTAATTATATCATACAGAGATGGAATACAATAAAATTATCATGGTAATCCTCAAACAAAGGCAAACATCTACTTCCCAGTCTTAACAAACTCACTAAATCCTCTTATTACTCATATGGATCTTCAAAGATCTTGCAACAATATAGACTGCTAAATAGATAATCCAATTGCCTCCCTTACTCAAGACTGCAATTCTTTGTTTCTGAATAAGTACATGTCATAGTAATTGCCTTAATCCAGCCTCTCCTATTTTAGTTGAATGGTGTTAGCG